>QLNU02014984.1:59913-72954 GCA_006491805.2 Dysdera silvatica
AAAAATTCGAAGTTGGTTGGTTGTATTTTTTATGGCGTAAGGGCAGCAAGGTCCATTCTGTGCCAATCTAGGAGTAAACAAATTTAGAACCTATAGACAGTCCTATGATAAAATTGTTGCATAGATCGATAAAGAGAATTATTAAAACGAATTTTGAATTATGAAAGTTTTAAAAAATACAGTATTTCTATAATTCTTTGGTGCATGTCAAAATTCTGTTAATATTGTCGAGATCATAAGCGAGGATATTTTTGTCAATCACAAAACTCTGGCCAATAAAATTATGTTTATATATGTACCCATTATCTAATGTATTTTTAATTATGTTTAGTTAGTTTATAGTTGTAACACCAGCAAGCAGTGCGTAAGCTGGAGAGTTACACTGACTGCTGAGAGTTACACTACGCAGCAATCAGCTAGTTTTGGTGGCATATATGCATTTCGCAAGAGTTTGAAAGAGCAAGGTGGAAAGGTGTCATCGACAAAGCTTCGAAAATGGTTACAGAGTAATGAAGCTTATACCCTACATAAACTGACGAGGAAAAAACTTTAAGCGCAATCGTGTGGTTGTGAGAGGTATGGACGAGCAGTTTCAGACAGATATTGTAGATGTACAATTATTGCGAAAGAAAATAAGTACTACCGTTATATTTTAACTTGTATTGATAATATATAATATGAGTGGGAGATACCTCTGAAGACTAAAAGCGGCAAAGACATTACTGCAGCGTTTAAGAAAATTTTTAAAGAACGTAAACATCTTTCCCTCCAATCAGATAAGGGTACCGAATTTAAATAGGCTATTTAAAAAATATGTGAAAAACGTTAAATTTAACTTTTCTACTAACGAGATCGATAAGAAAGCTTTTGTAGTCGTGATGTTTAATTGTACTCTTAAAATGAAGATGTGGAAATGCTTTACTCACTACAATACGCGTAAATATATCTATATGTTGCCTAAATTAATGCACGATTATAATCGTACTTGGCATCGCAGTATAAAAACAAAACCCATTCTAGTTACTCGAGAAAATCAGTGTACTGTGTGGAGTATTTTATATGAAGATTTGAACATTGAAGGAGTACAGAAGTTTAAGTTTAATCTATGGAATTCCGTACCCATTAGATGCGCAAAGATGGTTTTTGAGAAAGGACACGAAAATAACCGGACGAGGGAAATATTTTTCGTGCACTGATGCATTTCACATGACCCGCCCTTCCAACGTATTAAAGACGCTGACGATGAAATAATAGATGGCACGTATTGCGAAACCGAGCTTTCCCCAGCCCTTCGGTCAGAACATTATCCCACTGAAAAAAATATTATATTCACGTAAAGTAGGAACGAGAACTGAATACTTAGTAAAATTTAAAAGATACCCTCACTGACTCACCTCACTCAACGACTGGGTGAATGACCTCAAGAAGAAATAAGACCATGAGCTCCCAGGTCCACCGTGTTAGTTTCGAAAATGTCATTCTACATAACACTACCTAGTGATAGCTCTGGTTTAGCTCACCTAACAAAACTGTCGACAATGAGGCGACCAGGAATTAATTTCATGCATACACAATTAAACATTACCACTGTAATGGACTGTATATTTTAATGATGAGCAACTAATGAAGATACAGAACAAAGACAATTATTACCTACAGAAACCACACGTAGATTATTCGCTCGTGGAAAGAGCCACAAAAGCTACCTTCCTGATCGACTGCGATTAGCACATTGTGTGACCTCCCCCCACCACCACTTCCGCCCTCGGAGCAACTTCCGATCACGTGAACAACCGAACAAAGTTCAAACCGATCCTTCGTTCTTCCGCCTTGAAACCCTTCTGGAGTTTCAACAAACCTCCAGTGGCAGAGAATGGGCGAAGGGACAAGACAAAAGGCACAAAATCACACATGGTTTAAAATTTTCAAAATACAATAGAATGCTTCAAAATACACAATACAAAGTTTCAAAAACAAACAACAAAAAACACGGAAATGAATATAACGTGTTTGCTCTTCCTTTCTTGGCTTCATCACTCTGCATTTTCTGATCCATATTCTTTTTAAAGATGTTGTGCAATACATTCTTACCATACCCTTCCTCTTTAGGATCTATTTCACCACAAATTACGTGAACAAACATATCACACGATATACACTTGTGGGAACCTGATGCTGCTTTTGAGAAATCAATACAGACCATATCTTGTATATTCCTCTTTACAGGCTCTGTACAAAACTGAGATGGCGATTCTGCTGAAGTTGAGGTAACTCGGTGATGACATCCTCAACATGCAGAGGTGATTCCTTGAAGGTACAGAATAACTGAATATTTTTCATAACTGTATCCTCAATCAACGATGTAGAAGGCAGTTTAAAGTTACTATCGATGAATTCTTGTATTTTTATAGGTGATTCTGTAGAAGCAGGGGATAACGGGATGTCCTCTTGAGTAAGATTTGACTGTGATCCCATAATCACAGTCTCTTGTAAATCTTCTAATTTTTCAAGGTCTTCTGTATTTATCGAATATAATACACTTTGTATTATAATAAAAGAAGACAATCCCACTTTTGCGGGACAATCGGACATGGCTTCGTATCGACTTCTTTTAATTGCAGAATGATAGGTACGATACTTCATGAATTGTACAAATCGTACACCCTCACTCCACTTGCTAGTTTGGTTATCAGCCACCCAAGTAATGAACATGTTTTCAATGTCTCAATTCGCTCGTTCTACCCTTCCTTGACTTTGGCTGTATCTAGGTTTGCCATTAACCATTTTGATTTCTGGCCACAACTGTCTTACACATTCAAAGATTTTATTACAAAATTCGCGTCCGTTATCAGAATGCAAAATACTTGGAGTGCCATAAAGGAGACAAATATCAAGCAAGTTATAGGCTACTTCATCCGCCCGTTCTGATATGACCGGCTTCAGTACAACAAATTTTGGTAAGTGGTCTTGGTCTAGGAAAAGAAACTTAAACTTTCCATCTGGTTGAGATTGGTAATCGATGAGATCCACCTGGCATCTGTTACTGAAATGCGATAAAATAATCCGCTTTATAACAATCCCTTTTTTCTCACTTTTTTGTTTTGTTGACAAGGTTCGTATAAATCCAAAAACATTTTTATTTGGACTTGGGTTATGTTTTTATAAAGTGTATTTAATTGCTTGATCTTTCTGTCTCTTTCACCGTGGCCAATTGACAAATGAGCAGAATACAATATGTCAAACAATTCTTTGGCATGGACAAATTTTTCACACTTTCTCGCGCATCTGACAACGGCTCAATGGGGGTTTCACAGCCTTGTACAGTCAACATATCATACCTTTGAATTATTCGATAATCTAGAGATGATTCTTTCTTCTTGGAAACTTTTATTCGCTTTACATCTTCAATTATAGGATCATACTTTCGTTTTGTCATCAAAACACTATTATATTTTGAATCTTCGCTAAAGAGGTTTGCGAAGAATCTTTTTTTCATTTTACTCACCAATTCGGTGCTTGCTTGCATACAAAGAATTTCTGAGAGCTCTCATTCCCTTCACAATATACGATGAGGAAGTCACAATAAAAGCTTCTTTTTTTACTCTTTTTTTTATGGGAGGGGGACAATGGGTTACATAGATAAGTATGTATTTAACGCGCTGGATATTTCATGACGAAAATTTAATGAGCATAGGTACTGTAAAACGAATAGTAGCACTTTTATCTTTTTAGTAACTGTAGATCTTTTTCGAACATCTCCAAATGAAGCTTATTTTGGAAATAGTTACGAATAGACAAGGGTAATATCCTTCATAAAGAAGATAACGTCCTTCGTATCGTATTTTTGTAGCTTAATTCAGAAATGCGATTTCAGAGAATTTTGAATTATGATTTTTCTAAAATGGAGAGGTGTTGTGAAAAATTAGAGATTACCTACCCACTAAAGTCACGCTGTGCCACTACTCGCTATATCAGATCTAAAACCTATTTTATGTCTAAGAATAATGTAGGGTGATCCAAAATACGCTCTTTGAAAGTAAAAACGTATATCTGGAGAACCAGTTGAGGTAATCAATCTATATTTTGTATTCAATCAAATTCTATGGGAATTTTTTTTTTTTTCATATAATCACATCACTCGTTTCCGTCCATTAAGGCAATTCTTTTACTTTCACTGAATATGTGCCAAAAATCGCCCCTACGTGCTACTGCTCCTGTATGCAACTCTGCATGCAAGGCAAGTATCGTCTGAGGTCTACTTTAGGTCTAATCTACAAAAACCGGAATTTTTCATAAGTGGCACCTACACGATATTTCTTGTAAATGTTATAGTGGTTATGTCCTTTAGTTTTTTTGATATTTACAAATCACACGCAGTGTTTCGGTTATCTCTCGTAAAAACAATAAAATCGGAAACGGTATACTCATGAGAATTTTATCGTACATCGTACTTATATAGCAGTTTATTTGAAAGCAACTATGGAACGTTAACAAAATAATCGTTAAAAGCATAACATATCTATAGTAAAGATGAAACGACACACTGCGCAAAATATTAAATAAAATAAAACACATTAACACAGTTAAAATAAATACGATGGTTTATAGCTATTTCGGAAGCGCGTTTAGGCTTCCTTCTTCAGAACCCTAGTTACACTAATGTGGCACACGTGCTAGAAAAACTATCGATGCCAAATTGCTAGTCCAAAATTAGTTCGGGTAAACCAGTTGTGGGTCCGTAGCCGCGTCTTTTGCTATGGGACGAATGAAGTTTCTCCAAATAGAGGACATGGAATTGAACGGAAGCTGATCGTTAACAGTAGAAGAGGAATGCGAAAGAATATGGAAGGCTTCAAAGAAATTGAGGTCGGCTGGTGAAGAAACTTTCTCTATTAGATGGGCCTTGTCGAAAGAAAATTTGTGGCCAGCTTCCCAGGCGTGTTTGGCCAAAGCAGATTTTTCCAGTTGTTGTTTACGCACGTAGGCTTCATGCTCTTTAAGACGAAATCGAAGGGCCCGACGTGTTTGACCAATATAAACACGATTACACTGGCATGGAATGGAGTAAATTCCAAAATAATTGTAATCAGGAATAATATCCTTGAGTTTGGAATAACCGAGTTTATTGATTGGAGTAAAAGTGACCTTGAAATTAAATTTACGGAGGATGGAAGCAATTTTTGAAGAAATTCGTGGAACGAAAGGAATGCTGATAAAATTACAAGGAGAGGAATCAATCAAGAGTGTACTGCACAGCTTAGGTCTAGTGAGTTTCTTCAAAGCGTCGTCAATAATGGTAGGATTGTAACCACGATCTCGAGCGATGTCACGAATATGGTTAAGTTCAATTTTAAGTAATTCTTCAGATGATGAAAACTTAAGAGCACGTGAAACCAACCAGTAGAACGTGCTTATCTTCTGGCTTTGTGGATGGGCGGAAGCAGCATGCGGCGGGAGGCTAACAGCAAAATGTTTCCGATATACGCTGGTTTGGAACCCGGACGGCGATCTATGTACCAAAACGTCCAGGAAAGGCAATGAACCGTTGTTTTCTTCTTCCAAAGTGAATTGTATGTGAGGGTTGACGGACTTTAAGGTGGTGAGAATTGTAGAGATCTCTCTAAGAAATGTCACCAATGTAAAATATTGCGATAAAACATTCTATAATAAAATACTATAATTGTATTATTTTTCACAAGTTTATTGAAATTCTTGTATTTGACAAAAACAAATTTGGACAATTGTATTAATATATATGTATGCTCATACAGTGAGCAGGAGATCCGATGCTATTGAACTTAGCTTAAAAATAAAAGTTATAGGCAATGGGTCAATACGGAGATTACGAGAGCGGATGAAATTTCCATTTCATAGTAACACACCTCTCCGCACCCGTAAAGAAAGAACGAAAGTTCATTCGGAACGTCCGGATCCAGTCTTTTTCTGATTTGTACAATTAAATGTGGGTGCGAATCCACACATATTTGTGCATGCATCAAGGCTGATCGTCATCCCTTTATCCCGGCATGCTTTGCATTTCCTGTTTATGTGAATAAAATACAAGAATAAAATTCGATCACATCCTTAAAAATGATCCACAAAAAGAACTTTTTCAACTTAATTTTCTTACGTTTTTACAAATGTTTAATAAAATTGTAAGTAACATGGATATCGAAAATATGTCCCCCCTTCCTTCTACTCCTACCACTTGGCGAAAGCAGGATTCTCGTTATGTTTGACCCATAAAACTTCAATCAATTAATGAATCAATCTGCTCCCCTCTCCCACAACATTTTAGACTAATCCAGTAAAGGATAAAGGGTGGTGCGACCGGTGCCTTCACACTGGACGCTAATTATGTCCGAATAACGCCAAACTCCAAAAACATTTTATAAAAGTTTGCCTTATTAAATTTTTAAAACGTGAAGTGTTTTAACCCTGTTTAATTTTTTGATAAACTCGTTATTCCCAATCCTCGTATAATTTATTCTTCACTACGATGTGTTTAAAATTTATTACAATGTGTAAGAAAGCGAAAAAAAAAACTTTTTTCAACAAAACCACAAGAATAAACATTACATGCAAGAAGTTAGGAAAGTAAAAACTTCATCCAACTGGATGAGCTTACCTGACTATATAAAGGATATTCCAGATGATTGAAACGCATGCAAGACTTTAATTTTTGTATTAAAACAGTTTAGTTTTTGGCTCATTAGAAAAAGTATTTGGGGTTACGTGTTGTAAAGAAATTTTAATCGTTATCATGGTTTCCGTCTTGTAATAATATCCGGTATTTTTTGCAATGTTATTCAGTAACCTATCAATTAGACGCCTTTAAATAAAAAAAAAATGCTCAACAGAAAAGATTTTGAAAGTAAATAAAGATATAGCGGTGGGGGCGCCAAATTCTGGTCTGGCACCGGGCGCCATGTAACGTAAATCAGTCTCGGGACGTACCTTCCTGGGTTCAGAATCTACATACTCACTCCAAAGATAAAATTGAATGCTCTCATTACTTGCAATGATAACTATATTTGTCGTCGTATACAAGAATCGCAAAGCCTCCTGGTGATAAACTAATCTGGTGGACATTGACTAGAGTGCCACATGGTGTCCAATACATTTAATGTATATAAGAAACATTTAAAAATTTCCTAACTAATTTTATAGATATATAAATAGGATTGACCATCTCTTATTTGTTTGACAACTTGTCAGAAAAAATTGTGCAAATGACTAATGTAATTGATACATTGTATTGGGTTCTTTTGCACAAAATGAGCCTGTTGTATATATATTATTTAATGTTCAATAATTTTGTTTACATATTTTTTTAAAAAAATTTTTATAATGGTATTGGTATTTAAAATATAAAGAATTTGGTTCATTTTAAAGAGCTTTTTTTTTTAATGATTTAAAATAATAACTTACTTTAGGCATTTTCTACTGGCTCCAAATGAAAACGACAAAGACAAAAGCAGAAAAAGAACGCAAATTGCAAGTTTGAATTGTCCTCCGTAAAACGCATGAGATAGAAAAATTATAAAACAGACGAAATAAAGTGACTCGGTAAATACATGAACATATATGTGTAGCAGGGGCGTAGTAATTAAAAAATTATGGAGAGACTCACATAAATTAAAAAAGGATCATATACGATCCCATACTCAAAAATAAAATGTGCCTTGGTTTCTTATAAATATATTTAGTAACAGTTTATGCAGCAAATATTGCAGTTTAATGTTAAAAACGAAACAGATAAGAATGATTTGCATAGATGTATCGCCAATTTCTTAGAAATTGTCCTGACTTGGAATATCTGCAGCTAACTTGCGTAGCTTGTACTAACTCTTGTGTGTAGCTTGTACTAACTTATTAGACTTGAGGTATAGCATAACTGTTCGCTAACGCTTGTCTTAATATTGGATACTGACTTCACTTTCACTTTAGCATCACTTACGTGTATGAAAGAAAGCATTTCTAAAACGCTTAAGTATTTTACAATACATACCATGATCTTAGTTTTAGACTAGTGTAACCTGCAATTAAATTGCGCCTAACTTTTTAAATAAAAAGGTTGTTTATAATGTTTATGCAGGCGTATGTTTAAAAATGGATGCATAAAAAATCCGAATTTTCACTTTATTCAAAGTGTGTGTTAAATGCTTGATTTTTTAGCAAATGTATGTTCTGCTGTTGATTTCTATTAAATAATAATAATAATAATACCATCGTTTGATTACTACTAATTATCACCAAGAGGGGAGTAATAGTCAACTTTATAGCCACAAGAAAATTTTGTTTTTTAACACTGGAGTTTTGTGAGCCAATTTATCATTTAATATCATATCGGTTGTGGCAGATACGCATGTACACCATCTTATCAAAAGTTCTCGGACACAACAACATGTTTAACAGCATATCATTCACATGGTAACTCACAATGCTTTTCAAACCACCTTTTCCTTGTATGAAGGTGGCAACACATTGAATCATATTCTCGACCAATTTCTGATAGGTATCGACCGAACTAACTAACCATCCGCCCTGCAAATCAACTACCGGAAATGAAAGCGAAGACCGTCGTTGTGTACAATTTCATATCCGTTCTTTTCATTCCGGGTGTAATCATTGGATTTAGATTCTGAAAATAATTCTAACTGGCTTTCAAGAAACCAGTCGAATGCGGATATAGTTGCATTAACTATTCCCTTGAACACGCAAGGAAAGTTGCGTAAAAAAGTCAATAAAATAATTAATCAATGAAAAAACAATGAAGAATTTAAATTACGGCAAGCTTTTATGTATGTAGCCCTAAACATAGAAAAACTAATACGTCAAGATGTATATTCGCCTGTTTAGAGAGAAGCGTAAGGTAATATCAGCAAAGGTCGTTTGGTTTGTTTGTTTGTTTTTTGGTTTTACGGCTCAAAGACTACAGTGGTCATGCTGCGCCGGGACCTACAGTTTTCCGAGGAATCCGAACCTCTTAAGGCCTGGGGAACCAAACCCCGGACTACAGTGAGCAGTGCGATCTTTTATGAGATCTCTGAGTAAGCGTTCTTTTTGCACTGCTGGGAGTCGAACCCGGATTAGCCGCGCAATAGGAGAACGCGTTACCACACTGCGCCACCGCAGGGCTAAAGGTCATTTGGAGAACGTACGAAGATATTTTATTTAAATCTATATATTGATATACAATATAACCTGCCTAAAGTAGCCTCCCTTGGGACTGGACTGCAAAGGTCACCATAGACAGGTGGTCACTGTAGACGGCAGACTTTGGTATGGGCATCACTAAGTCCCTATCAACTCTCTTTTATAAAAAGTGATCACTTCATTCAAATGTTCAATTTACAAAGGTAGTCACTTTACCGTGTTCCGCTTTATTGAATAAAAAAATCATTTTTATGAAAAAAAGAGGAAAGAAAAAACAGATTTCATACGATTAATCCATAGTCGAGTGTAACACAAATATATATATATTGGTGGAACGTATACATTACCTAAATTTTCATTTTTCAGCTTTATCCTGTAAAATAAAAAAAAAACTCTCTGAGATACGAGAACAAAACATCAATACGGAAAATTCTTGTTAATCTCGCATAATCTTTATGGTAGTTAGTTCAGATTGGTACAAATTTGATTTGCTCAATATTATTCGGATACAAATATCAGCAAAACTTTTGATATCAGGATTGCAACTTGCTAAGGGGACGTAGAGGTTTTAACTACCTAAAATAGCCCGAAATGTTACCTGTTTACAAACACAAATTTTGAAAAATCTGCTTATGCTATCACAAAAAAAATTTGAGGGTTGATAAACATATATATACTTAATGTAAAAGTGGCTTTATCATAATTTATACTTAATAATATTTGTTTATATTAAATTAATTATATGACTAAAAACAAATTCTTGAAAAATATGCTTCGGCATCCGTATGATAAATGAAAAAATTTTAATGTATTTACTAATTTATTACATAAAAATAATGACTATAAGTGTGTTGACTCAATAAAGCTCCATTATTGATATAATCAGTGTAACTAATTTTTTTTTCATTAATTTATTTATGAAACCAATATATATAAAACTGAGGTTTATTTTATAGATATTAGGGTATGAAAGGTTTTTGGAAAATTTCATGTTTCTATATCATTTACTTTTTTTGTTATACGGACGGACTTCAAAATGAGCAAACTGGGAAAAATGCGTTTAAAAATTATAGTTATGAAAATAATACAAAAAAATATTATTAACCTTATTAAAAAGCTGCAGGTTTATTCCTTCGTTTTCAAGAGCTATGCCCTGTCCTTTCTTTTTTTCTCATTCGTTTTGCCCTTCATGCTTCTCAACCCCTCATATCCATCTGAAATTCGGCCCCTATCACGCGCTTGATATCAGCATTCAATGCAGCTTTTGTGACATAATGTCCAGGAATAATGTCTATTTTTCCAAAATAGTCTTTTTGTCCTTATTTCCTTTATTAAACACATTCACAGCTTCACTTACTGCAATGCCGACTATTTTCTTCCCACGTGCTGAAATTTTAGGGCAATATCGCCAAATCATGGAATTAAAAGAATCGTTTGCATTTTGAGTCTTCCCACCAACACAACGACTTACAAATTGAAGGTTGATAACATGTATACTTAATATAAAAGTTGCTTTATCATAATTTATACTTAATAATATTTGTTTATATTAAACTAATTATATGACTAAAATCAAATTCTTCAAAAATACGCTGAGTCGGCATTCGTATGATAAATTACAAACTTTATAATATATTTACTAACTCATTACACAAAAATAATGACTATAAGTGTGTTGACTGAATAATGCTTCATTATTGATGTAATCAGTTCATAACTATTTTCTTTTCATTAATTAATATGAAATTTCTTTTAATATTGTAAATGTATCAGTATATTTTACTCAAAATACTAAAAGTTATTAAGGAAACTACAAAGACTGAGGTTTATTTTATGGATATTGGGGTTATAAAAGCTTCTGGAAAATTTCATGTTTGTATATCATTTACTTTTTTGGTTAACCTTGAATGGCAATAACTACAGCACAACAAATTTTCTAATTTTTTCAAAAACCAGCGTAACCCGCTTACATATTATAAAGTCATTTTCATTGTCTTCTACAAGAAGAAGAACCAGTTTGAGTTTTGCTGACGCTGATTTGAACTCTGCATTTTTTTTTTTTCGCACTTCAGCTTCTGCTGTATGCTGATTTCTCGAAAATTAAGTTCTGGTATTCATAGGCAATGGATCGAGTGTATATTTTATTCATGATAAAAGGAAGGAATAACGAAGTAAAAAATAATAAAAAGCAAATAAACTCAATATATCTAACCAAAAAAATTCAATAAAAACTCAAAAAATTCTAACAACACATCGAAATTCGAAACACGGTATGAATTCTAAGTCTCACTTCATACAATGATTTGGCCGCTCCTTGCCTTTCACCACTTAGCCAAATTCCATTTTGTAAATTTTAAGAAAATGCAGATGGAGAGAACCCTCCAACGCCGAACAATTAAAACTGGAAAATTAGGAATCAACTACGATACTCAATCGAAGTTACCAGGACTGATTCAAGTCACGAGATCTGGCTGTGTGAGACAGATATGTTGGGGGAACATTAAAACTACCTTTGATCCTGAGAATTTCACGGATTTGGGGTGTAGGGTCAGACTCGGTCCCTACCACCTATGAAGAGATAAAACAGAGCAGAGAATAGCCTTGCATAGTTTCATATGAATTTTTTGTTCACGTGTATTCGATTTATTGTGTTTTCTTCATTTTCTTCGAAGTTTTAAAACTAAGAACGTCCTCATTTTTTATTGTTCAGAAAAGTAAAAGGCATTTACTTTTAATCAACCTATCTTCATTAAGATTCTAGTTTGTTATCGTAAATTGCTTTGTGTTTTATTGTAGAAAGTGGGATCGTTTCCGGCGAACGCTTTTTTTAATCAAACGACAGACATCTTGGCTAAAAGGGTTTTGGAAGAAAGTTCAAACAAAATATCAAACTGTCTCCATGGCAGCAAAAATTAGTATCTAATTAATAAGCAGATATATATTGTAACCTTTATTCACCAATAATATGGTTCAATAATATGTAATTAAATGTGTTTTCAAGTGGTTTCTGTCCACCTTCACACTGAAAATTGAATTTCCAGGTTTTCCGAAATGGGATCCGCCTAATTTACTCGGTTATTCCGGGTTTTAAAAGTTCACTTTCGAAAAAGAACATTTTTTAGTAGTCAAAAAAAAAATGAAGACGCTCTAAGCTGAAAATTTTCAAACCACTTTTAAAAAATTATGAAAAAACATGCTGAAGCGGAAATGCTCGCTTGAGATAAACTGAAGATTTTTTTTTATCAAAATTTAAGTAAAATAAAATCACAAATTTTGGATCGGGGCTGCAATGATGCTTATGCTTGAACTGGACAGATATACAACTCTCTAGACGATGTCTTATATGAAATAGCAAAAGAGATAGTTTGTTCGTATGTTTAGGCGAAACCGGGTGATTAAACACACAGTTATTAAATTAAAATTTGATATTATATATTATGAAAAGAACGTAAAATACGGTCGATCGAAAACTTACCTGAACTTGTTTGTCTAAGAAGAATAGAATATTATTTTCGTCTAAGAAATTAATGATACTCGTTGGCCGCGGCATTTATACGGTTAAGTCGACTTGTACTTATAAATTTAACGTGTGTTCCTTAGTAACTGAGCACCCACGCATGTTAATTTTCTATCGGATGATTTTCATCATATGTCAAAATCTTATCCCTGCAGGTTTTTTTGCGCCCATTGGTCAAGCTTTTGATTGACAAAACGGTATGCAATAACATGTGGCGTGATATCGACATTCTAAATCCACTTTCCAACTGCGACATATCCATAGATCGAAAAAGTTATCGAGAATTAGTTGCAATCTCCACATACAGTGTGAACGCAAAGTTAATGATAATATCCAGACTAAGGATATCAAGATTAGGGAAATTA
>QLNU02014985.1:10108-22706 GCA_006491805.2 Dysdera silvatica
CATACACAACGATCTAGTTATTGCAACTTGCATTCAGAGTGAGAGGAAATCTTATTTTTTGGGTGCAGTGGAACCAGGTGCACATACAAAAAATGCACAATATCATAGAGATGTTCTACAATCAGCTATTGCAAAGGCAAAGAATGAATATAGAATTGCAATGTAATGACTGTGGTCACTGATAATGCTAGAGTTATGGAGGGAGCAAAGGAAATTCTGTGTGAGGAAGACAATAGCTTGGTGATGTATGGATGCAGTGCTTATTATTTAAACCTACTGGGACAGGATATAACTCCAGTTTCGGTTCTAAAGAACATTGTGAGGGTTCAGAAGTTTTTCCGCAACCACCATATACCTAGTGTATTGCTTAATGCAATTCCTAATTCACTGAAGCCCCAGTTGCCAGGAGATACAAGGTGGAAGAGTCAACTGACTTGTATTGAAACCTTTCTGCACAATAGAGCAGCATATCAAAAATAGTTGAGGAACATGAAGATGACATAGATAAAGACATAGCCACTCTTATAAATGATTTTAATTTATATAAACAGGCTAAAGATGCATTGCAACAACTGAAACCAGTTGCTGTTTCATTGGACCATTTGCAAAAAGACAATGTTACCATTCATGAAGCCTGTCATACATGGCTCATGTTGTTGAAAGTAGAGTCTTTCTACCCTGCATTCAAGATGTTACAAAATGAATGGATCGTGCCATGAAACCTTTCCATTCACTGGCCTATTTGCTAAATCCGGAATGTTAGGAGAAGGTCTGTCTACCAATAAAAAAGAAGTTGCACGTTCATGGCTAGTAAACAAGTATCCCAACAGCATTTCCCCTTTGATTGCATATGAAGCTGAAGCTGTGCCTTTTCCTCCTACCTACTTCACTGCATCTGGGAGAAGTATCAGTTCAGTCACATGGTGGACAGCAGCAAGAAAAACTCTAGAAATAGAAGTGTTTTCAAAAGACTGTCTACGAAACATCGTTTGTTTTTTTACTTTCATGTCCTGCAAGTTCTGCATCGATTGAAGGAATATTTTCCAACTTCGGAGTAATACATTCAAAACTCAGAAATCGTCTAGGCACAAACACAGCAGCTAAACTGGTTATGTCTTATCAGATGTGAAGAGGACCGATTTCTGTAGATTATTAATATTTCTCTTGTACTACATACTTATTTCTGTAGTGTTTGAAATTTAATTTTTTTTTTCATTTTCATGTTACTTTTCACTTTTTATAGTACAAATGTAAATTTTTTAAAATAAACCCAATATTCAACTTAATGCAAATTCTGTTTCTTTAAATGTAACAGAGTGGCTGCCATCAGCATATGTATTGTTATTATATGGCTGTAAATATGAAAAATTTAACAAAACATGATACATTCTGCATCCATATGTTGGACTTGGTAGTATAAAATTAATATAACTGTGTGTACACTGTTCACTTTTCAATTTTAATGTCTTAATAACAGAGAAAGGCCTTTGTCTAGCATGTAACAGATAATATTACATATGATGTAAATATGTATATACATTAATTTTTTTATGTTTTCTTTTAGCATTTTTTGTGGCGGTGCAAACGTTGTTTACTTTGGCATTTGTTCTTCTCATTCTGACGTGCTTGTTGCTGATGGTATTCGTTTTGTGTCTGTTAGCCGACAAAGAAATTATTATTTTGAGAGTCCTTTCAGGATTATCTGGTTCTGCAGGTCATTATTTTATTTATTTATTTATTTATTGTATTGTATTTCTGTGTAAGTGCTGAAAAAAGATGTGACTGATGAAATTATAATTGCGGTTATGTCAGGGGTCAAAATTAACTTTTTAAGTCAGGTGCACAAGTACACCCAAGTCTTGTGACTTAGGCGCACTAAATACTAGTTAGGTGCACACACATAGGCATACGCAGCAAGTTCATAAGGGGAGGTTATAGGCCCAATAGGGGAGTTAGAAAGTTACAACTCACATATTCCTATGTTGAATATACAAAATTTCATTGCAAAAAGGGGGGGTTACAACCCCATCAACATCTCCCTGTATACGCCAGTGGGTGCACAAGTAACTAACAAAATAGAAAATAAAGCTCAACATTAAAAATGGGTAAAATGTAAGTATAGCAATTATATTTAAGCATGTAAGCCAAGCAAATGCAACTTTTCAAAATAAGTTCTTTTGTAATAAAATGATACAAATCAGATGCAAATATATTGAGAAAATTATTCCATAGGTCACTGTTCATGAAAAATAAACATAAGTGTCCATTCCACCACATATTTTAGTTTTAGTGTATTATTTGTACAAAATTTTGCTACGTAACGATTGCATCCCATCCTCCCCATCAGCTATTTCCTTCCAATTCGACCACTGTTTCCATCACTACAACTTTCTAAAGAAAAACTGTCATTTGAATCACTACTTGACTTCAGTTGTATCGTATATGGGTCTAGATCTGGGTCCGTATGGTCTTATACTATGCCTACGTATTCGTTGGCCAGCTTTCCACCACCGATTAATAGTATAGCGTTTTCTGGATTAAAAGTCTCCAGGGTTTCTTTGCCGAGGGATAACTGCATTAAGTTTGAAAGCATTGTGGGTTTAGTTTAGATCTCAAGTCTGCTTTTATCCTTCCCATTAAGGAAAAACCTCGTTCACACTCTGGTGCATTTATAGGTATAACAAGCCTGATTTCTATTAAATTTGGAATATCCTTGTAATTCCTTTCATCGCTAGTCGTAAAGTTTTTTCACACATCGCTGTATTTTTGACACTTTATCTTGTGTTCTAAAGTGTCTTTAACATGAAGTTTTAGAATTTCTCATTGAAGCAAAGCTTCAGTTTTCGATAAACCCTTTTCCTTAAGTATGTTACCAAAATGCAACCACAGGAGCTTGATTTCTTTGTGACATCATACTTCACCAGCTCAGTTTTGCCTTCAACTGGACAATTGCTTGGTTCAAACACTTTGAAAGCTGATAAAACTGGGTCATCAATGAAGTTTTCAAATCTTGTTCTAATGAAATATCCACATCATTGAACTATATGTGTTGCTTCTTTTATTACTTCAGCTTTTATAATGGAGAAGCTTGCATCGTATTGAAAGGAACGAATTTTTCTTTTCTGTAATTTAATTTCTGACAAATTCATACCCTTGTATATTATGTTTTCATCTTAAATACTCGAGTCTTTAATGTTATCGAAATCTGCAAATTTTTTGAGAGCGTTTTCATTTTTTAAATGCATGTAGAATGGCTTGTATTTTTGATCTTGCATAGGCCAAATTTGTACAATTGCTTTGGAGAATTTTACTTAAGCTGGAGAGTAAGTTTAGAAAAAAAAACAACTTCAGAAACAGCATAAATTCGAATGATTTCATATTTCTAATGGCATTTGCAGCCTTTGAACTGTATTTTTTAGACTTTGATTCAGAAAGTTATTCTAAATGAACAATATAAGCTCTATAACATTTCTGAACAACAATAGCAGCATGCTCGTGATAAACTATCCACCGAATTCCACCAACTTTTATAGGTTTTAGTATTTTTATGTTCAGTGCTCCTCCCACAGTTTGTAATTCTGACCAGTTTTTTTACAGAATATTTATAAATTACATGCAAATCATTTAAAGATTCTTAAATTTCAAGTAATGAGCTGTTTTTTTCAATAATATCTTTAACAGCTAATTCTAATCTGTGAGTACAACAATGAATGCCTAAAAGATGAGGTCGACCATCCCTTTTCCATTTTTGGAAAGCTCCATTCTTTTCTCTGAAATTGGTTGATGTACCATCAAGAACACAAACCACATATTTACTTTTAACATCTTCCTTATCCTTATATTTTGCCAACAGGCAGATGTTAAAGGTTTTTTGTAAATATCATCAGGGCCTGCATCAGCATAATGGGGGGCAACGGGGCTTTAAAATAGGGGCAACAAAGTCCTTTTAAGAAGGGATTGTTTAATCAAGCATGGAAAATGAAAAAGGAGAATGGATGGAGGTATTTATGGACTGTGAATAGTAAAATTAAATTGTGAAAAAAGTAATGATGTAATAATAATTAAAAAGTATAGTGATCTTGATAGCTTATATTGATATCATATATACAATTCCCTGCTAGAATTTGCCGCCAATACTATGTTTTTACTTGACTGCCGACAAACTGGAGTCCTCGCACAAGCACAAAAATGCCATAGGAGAGGCTCCTTTTCCTCTTGCTAGATGTTAGTGTTCCTTTGTAAGTTGAACAAATCCAACGATCGCTAATGCCAGTCACGGATGATGCACAGGAAGTGTGAATCTGTTTATAGTTTGTGTTTGTTGTAAGTAAGACGGGCTGCAGGAGCTGTTGTGTTGAATGTGTAAAATAAGACTTCAAGTTGAAGTAATGTTTATTATTTTTGGTTAGCAAAATTAAATATGAGCTCTTCTGGAATTATCGCCTGCATATTTTTTTATTTATTGACTATTGAATCCGTTCACTATTATCTGGCGGATATCTTGGAATGCTGCATCTCTACTACATGCTAATATTAGGATAAAAATTTCAAATTTTTTCCAACAGTTGATCTAGCTAATTTATCACGTGTTTCGGCATTACTATTACCTAAGCCATGACATGCTTGCATTTAGGTCCACACACATGCGCAGAAGGCGGAGCCCAGCAACTCACGGTCCTGTGGCTAGACCCTCCTGATTAAGTTGTGGGGGGAATTCTATTTTTAGATGCAGAGAAAGGATAACTGAGGTTGAAAGGTTGAAGTTCATTACTGGCCCCACGCCAAGCGCTATTGTAGATGAAATCAGAGATCCTTATCTGGGGAGGGTCAGTTAATGGAAACGGAAAAAAATTCTTAAAACGCAATTGTTTTTTAGGTAATAATAATAAAGTTAACATAGTTTTGAATAGTTAAGTTCACTGGAAGCACCCAAATTAGAAAATTACGTGCACAGATAAAATTTCAGATGCACCCATGCATCTGCTAATTTCGAACCCTGGGTTATGTGTATGATACAGTTCAATTTTGTTTGCTCAATGGTATATTTATGTATGTAATGGTCTGTTAGTTGAGGTCTACTGTCCCACGGTGGTGTAGTGATAATGTAATCCATCTACCTTGCCTTTAACCATGATTTGATTCACAATGATATTGTAGAATGTGGGTTGGTTTTATTCCCACTATGGTCCAGTGTTTTGTTTTCTTGACAGCAGAGGTTCGGATTTCTAAGAAAATTGTCGAGTCCTGCACAACATCACCTTTGCTGACCCCGCATCATAAAAACACAAGATTAATTTAAGTTTAATGTGTTTATTTCCAGCTAAAACTAAAATTAGTTAGGTAAGTTTACTTGAAGTAGTGTGGCATAGTGCACTGAACCTCCAATCCTCTAATGTTGGGGATCTAACATCTTAATACACAAAATTGCAAAGCCATCAGTGTCTTGAATGCCTAATACTAAGCCTTAAATCTTTCACCTCTAACCTTTAGAACCTTCGGTGCTGAAATGCATTTTATCGAATCACTTCTTATTTAACCACTATTTGTTTACAACATGAGAAATATTAATGCATAATAAAAATATAAAATACTTTATAATAAAATATGTATAATATATATATTTATAAATATAGATAACCAGAATCTTACATAAGCATGAAGGGGTGGGGTCAGGCATTTGCTTATTTTATCTTACAAGGGGAAGTATAAAATGGCCAGAAATGTGCTGACATAAAACTTGAACGACCCCTTATTACATATTTTTCAATGACCATTCTTTATAATTGGGTCTGCCCCCCCCCCACATAATATAACTTTGCTTAACACAAAGAAGTGTTTTTAATATTTTTTCATGATTTTTTAGCTTACTCTAGATAGCTTTGTAATTTTTTTAGGCATTTTGGGTCTCATCTCTGTAATAACATTTGGCGCCCTTGGCGATGAAAGAAATTGGATGCCAGATCCCGATCATAACTACCTTTCATGGTCCTTCGGTTGCGCAGTCGTCGGTACTCTTTGCGAGCTTGGAGCTGCTGTTTTATTTTTTGTTGAATCATATCTTGCTGATCAGCGGAAAAGAGATCGAAACCAGCAGATTTTTACGATGGACCAAGTGTCTAACAATCTCAAGGCATAAGTGGCTTACATTGGCCATGTTATGAACTATTTCTTGCCATTTTACCAAATGATTTTTAAAATGTATATAGTTTTTTATGAGTATTTTAACATGTGGCGTTCAGATGGTTATGGAGTATATTATATATATTTAGCATATATATAAAATGTAGGATGCTTTTGAAGTCATGTATTATATTTTTTTTTTTAGCATGAAAATCGATTAGTTTTAAAATTTTGTATTAATTTCGAATGAATGTTACGCACGTTTGTACATCATCGAATGGAATGATTATTTTGTTACCTAAAGTTTTGCTGCTTTTTTTTTTCTGAGTAAAGCTTACATGTTCAAGAGATAAAAATTGTTGTTAGCAAGCTGTATAGATGCATATTCTGAACTAAACTGCTGATATGCTTAGTATATGATTCTGCTGATTACGAGCTTATCAAAACTTAGCACATTGAATACACCCATGCTCAATTTTTTTTTTGTACAGAGCCCTCAATAATAATGACAGCGAATGCCACAACAATCAAAAGGGACACAAAAATTTGAATATACATAAATTGAACAACTTTGTGCATACTTTTGTAAAATGTTAATAATTACGAAAATTTGTTCAATTTAGCTATCAACTAAAATCAAAACAGTGTTTCTTAGCCCTTTGCCTATGAAAGAACTCTTAAAACAGTTTTTAAGTCTCAGGGATCCCAGCGTAAAAATGATTGTACCTATAGTGTACTACCGTTAAGTTCTTTTTATTGACAATCTGCCCAAAAACTTTCATTGACAATCCTCAAAAGCTGTAATGAATGTTACCAGTAAGTTCTTTTCATTGACAATCTGCCATGGAATCACAGTTAAATTTTTTTTGTTGCACTCTTAAATCGAGGAAGTGTTCCAGATCATTAAAGTAGCTTTTAGAAGTTTTTCAATTTGAGTCTACCAGTCTAACATCGTCTTTATAATTTTTGTTTTAATATGTTTAAAGTCATTAGATTTTGATAACTGAATAACAAGGACCGTTTCTGTGTTGTTGACTGCCCAAGTGCAAAAATAATACCACTGCCTTTATTAATTTAATATTACTTAATTAAAATTTGATACATGAAGTATTTAATTTTTTTTTTATCCACATATTCATAATTTTAACCCTTTACCGTGCAAAAGAGGAGTGCTTTTTATTTTTCTACTATGAAACAAAGATCTGTGATAGTGTCTTTTTTCTAAAGACAGTATAATAATGTAGTAAATTGTCTGCAGTCACCAGGTATGGAGACTCATTTTGCAGCCTCGCTAGGAACAGCTCTGACAAATAATGCCCAAAGAAATACACCCAAACCCAGATATAACATCATTTAAGATACCAATGAAGTTTTGACACAATAAACAATTTTAAAAACACGTTTAGACATGCTTTTAAATTTCATAAATGCTGTTATTAATGTAAGATGTTATTACCCTTCATAGGGATATCACAATTATCAAATAATGGTCAACACACAAAGCCACTGGGGCGAGTTTTCGTGGGCGGGATTGTTTTGTTTACTTAATAGTTTTCGACACCCATGTAGAAATAAACTTAAACTAGAGCTGTTTTTTGTTTAGGAGAAAAAGAGATGCTGTCCTCATCCGGGATTCAAACCAGGGTCCCTTTGTGCACACAGGGACCCTATTAATGCACATAGTATGTACTTTATTTGATATCAAATGTATAAATGTTGCAAGGGAAAACTGAAAAATAATTATGTACTATTCATTTATACATTTTTGTTTTCTAATGAATAAAAAAGCTTTCCATATTGTGGCCATTTTGAAAATTAAGAACAATTGTATAATAAACCTAATAAATTCAAGTTTAAAATAAAGCATCCTTATATAAGGAGCTCTTGGGCTTATTCTAATGCTTGTAATGATGAGAAATTTGAACAACAGGTACTTCTAAGAATGTACTTGCCATTTACGGAAAAATAAACAGTTGTGTGACCTGTCACTAGTTAGTACTATAGCAAAAACTGCTGGAACACTTTAGTGATAGCTATATCTTCATGATTAGGAAAGTTCATTCTTTTTCGATCCATACTAAGAGATGTTGTGTCGCTTCAAATTTATGAAAAAAACTTTTTGCGACGAAGAAAGAGCTGCAAAGCAAAAGAAAAAATTGGTCATACATGCACAGGAAGTACAAAATGACTCCAGTAGAATACATAGTAATGATTTATTTAATGTTGTCTCTGCTGGAAATTTTATGACACTATAAGAGGAGGAAAATGAGGTTTTCATATGGTGCTTATGCGAGAGGACGTCAGAATTTTTATGTCATAACAGGTGCTTTGTCTTTAGCTGTATGTCTAAAGCTTAAAACTCTGGTGTTTGATAAGTGATCACTGGCCAGCAGGGCCCTTTTTATTAGAGGCCACTTCATTGAAGTTAGTAACCACTTTCGTGTGGCCACAAAACCTTTAAATACTGCATTCTTAGGAGAATTCATTTGAATCACATTTTTCATGAAGAATAATAAGTAGTTCACTGTTTTAGAATGTAACCTTCCTGGGGAGTTAAAACGGACAGGATTGCATTACGAAACAATAAAATGGCAAGTGTGATGGTGACTGAATTCATATTTGTAATCGCCATTTCCCGATACTTAGTCGCCTTGGAGCCGGTGACGACCGTAAATTTTAACCTTGAGTTTTAACTGTGCAGTAGAGCTTCCATATATTGACGTTTTAATCAACCCCATTCATTTCTTTAAAAAAAAAATTAAATCTTTGACTTCAATATATGGGAGTCTTACTATGGCAACAATATTAAAGACGATTAACATATCAATGACATGTTGGCAATATCAAAGACCATAAACTTGGAATTGTAATTTAAAGTTAACTTTTTTTTTTTGTCAAGTAAAAATCAGATCGGCAGTGCAAGACACATATAGGACGACGTCCTGATGCAATGCAGAATTTTGAGAAATGAATGTTAATTCACTCAATAGTTTACTCCTTGCAGCTAAATAATCTATTTTATTATAATTATATAATGTTGAACATTGTTGTATTAGATGGTTATCATATATGATGCATGCCTTACGGTTTGTATAGATTGTTGTAAAGCACTAGATCCTTGGTGTTTTAATTTTTGAATGTTGCATTTTTAACCTTTTAGCTATATATATATATATATATATTGTTATTAACTTGTTAGTTCTTTTATAAACTTATCGATCCTTCCATTTTGTATACAGTTATCACAGTTGATCAGGTAACAATCACTACATTCTAACATTGCAGTATTTGTACATTAACTGAATATATTTTATAGAATGTACTTTAACCGTACATTTTATTCTATGGATCTGATTTTAATACTGATCTGTTTTATATATCTGAAATGACGTTTAGCGATGAATTGTAGTTCTTGAAATGTAATTTTTACACAAGTTTTTTGTACAATGGAGAATTTCCTGTAATAAGCATTGCACTGCTTTGTTTTTCACATTCTATGGTTGCAAATTTGTGATATTTTACTAAATTGTTTTTTAAATTATGGATATCAAAACAATTGTAATGTTTATTCTTTTGTGTCTCTGAATAAAGTGTATCCAATGCAACTTCTTCACGTTCTTATTAACTACTATTTCTATTTAACAACCATATTTTTTGATCCCGACACAAGCTTCATTGAATTACGCACACTCTAACGTCCTTTTCTGTTTAATGATGTTTTTGCTCCGATATTTTTTTTTTTTTCACATCAGAGCTGCTTAAGTACGCTAATTCTGAATCGTAAGATTTTATGTATGTCAAGGTATTCACATATTCTTACCTGTTAAGGTCTAAATTGGCAACTTTTTGTAAACGTGCCCAAAGCTGACAATGTCTTAACACAACACTGTGGGAAATATGGCAGATTAAGTATAATAATAAGTATATAATAATAAAATTATTAATAGGTATATAATAAAATTAATAAGTATATAATAATAAAATTAATAAGTATATAATAATAATAAAATTAATAATAAGTATAATAATTAGTATATATATAATAATTATTATTAGATTTTAATTAATTCCTCTGCAGAAAATAGAATTTCACTGCAATTTTGTGGATAATATTCTGTACATCGGTGATACCCAAACTTTTTGTTCCACAAAACCTCTTTTAAGAAAGAGTCTGACCGCAGAACTCCAGACTCATTTTCCCTTTGAATACGTGTTTTTTGGGCAATGCCTATATGTATGTTAGTCACGAACATTTGATACAGAATAAAAACATCCTAATTATAAAGCATAATATCTAATGAGAGGCATAGGGTTTAGTTTTGCATAGCTCAATGATGTCTTGTTTTATTGTGGATATCTGCAGATAAATGTCAATTTCAAAATCAAGTTGGATTCTGAATTTGGTTTTACTTGTTATATAGAAATATCCAGATTCAGCCAAGTAGTTGAGGTAGAAGGATAAATTTTGTTACACCAGCCAATTGTTTAATTTGTGGTTTATACAGCCAAAATCTTGAACAAAGCTCATGTTGGTAGTTTTCAGCATGTGTGCCCATAGGGTATTTATGACCAATGGTTGATTTTAAAATATTAATAAAGGGATTCACATCACTCAGTGATAACTCTTCGAGGTTACTCCCCAGGCTCTCGTGAAGTCCTAACAGACAACGAGTAGATCAAGACGCGATTTAAAAACGGGTGACGGAGGTCTTGTCAATCAAACTAAGGCCAACTAGATTTACTACAGGCCTGCTCACGTGAATTTCAAGGGTGTCCCCACTTTCTTGTGGAGTAATTGCTAGGGTTCTTCATAGGGGGCGCCAAATCACAGGTATAAACAAACCATAATCTACCATGTGTTTGCAGCAGTTAACCGAAGATTAAAAAGGATTTCTTGGTTTTCTATAATTTTTACATGATATATATTTGTGTTAATAATGGTAGTGGCTTGTTGTGTGCCGTTTTGTAACTCGCGGTCAGGAAAAAGTAATATCCTTTCGCGAATGTCCAAGTGAAGAAACCCTTCGAATACAATGGATTACAAATATCTCGCGTAAAGGTAATTTATTTTCCCTTCATAATTTTACTCTGTAGTAGCTAAGCTAAGGTGCATTAATTGTTTTAAGTTCATCCAACATCAAAGCTATGTATGCACATTTATTGTTTTCATCTAATTGAAAAATTTATGTTGGGCATACGTAGTTAAGGAAATACTTTTTATTGGATCTTTCATTCTTTGGGAATATATATTTTAAAATCTACTAACTTCAATATAATCTTGAAGATAATGCTAACATTCCTGAAGATCGCAAATAGTGACAATCGTTTATCTTGAATACTTAAAAAATTTTGAGTCCCATTCCTGTATGTGTTATTGTAAAACTTCTTTTATATTTCATTTTTTATAAAATAATTAATCAGTGTCTGCTAAATTGGAGGTGGGCATCAAATATCGGGTTCACAGTCACACACACCGGGCATCATATCCATCTGTGAATTGCACAAATTTATTTTTAAACTTCCTTTCTTTTACAATTCAGAATGTTTCATTAACACCTCTTGAGAGTATGGGCAGTTTCTATTCCTAGCAAACGTAGTTCTTCTTGTTAGAGTCAATAATTTAAAAAGTACTTATTAATTTACATTTAATCCTGTTAAGTTACAACATGTAATGAAAACAATAAGTGCATAGGTAAAAAATGCAATAATTTCTTCTTAAGAATGAAATAGTAATTTTTAATTTTTTTTTTTAATTTGTGACTATTTTATTCACCCCATTTAGGACGAGATGGAGGAATTTGGGTACCATCGGAGTGCTCTCGAGTTTGCAGTCTCCATTTTAAACCTGAGGATTATAAAGAGGGAAAAATAAAAAAACTTAAAATTAAACACCATACCAACTGTATTCGATGGCTATCCAAAGTATATGCAGCTTCGAACTAAAGTTTCAAGGCAAAAGGTGAAAAGATGTGAGCGTACGTCTCAGTGTACAAAATCATCAGATTTACATGTTAATGAAAATGATCCATCTATTACTACTCATTTCATTAGTTCAGAAGATTATTCATATCAACTAACCAAACGTCAGAAAATTGAATCAACGCAGGACTCTCCAGTTATTCTTGATTGTCCCTTAACCATGTTAGCAAATGTTGCTTAGGTTAAACAATGTCAATCAATCAACGTTTATTGGCGTAGTGATACCAACGCCGATGGTATGGCGTGATTAGATGGTGAAACGTTCGAAAGAAAATAAATATTTCTGCCTTCGGTGGGACCTGAACCCACGACCTTCCACTTGCCGGGCGGAGGCTCTACCCACTGAGCTACGAAGGACAATATATAATCTCTTTACGAACGTATATATATTGTTGCCAGTTATTTCGCAGAATGGTATAGTACATGGACTACTATTTAAACCAAATTGCAAAGAGACTGGTATTCAATTGGTCGAAATGCCCGTTGCAGCATATGTATT
>QLNU02014986.1:0-11325 GCA_006491805.2 Dysdera silvatica
GCAATGTGAATACCAAACACTGGAAAGCAAAATTTATGAGAAATATTTTTGTATGTGTGCACAGTCAGTCAACAGCAAATGACTATGCAAGAGGCAAGGTACTTGTGAAAATGACTGACTTCGGTATGTCTAACCAAACAAAAACTCTCGTTCGCACGATGCAGAATTTTGGAACTTCCGCTTTTTTGAGCTTTTTAAATAAAATAGGTTTTAGTTGCTAATATAATATCGGTATATTTATGTGATGAGATGTATGAGGGTAGTTGACGTTGTTAGTTTTGTTTCTATAAAGTTGGACAGTATTGTCTTCAGTTACAAAATTAGGAGTTCATTATAAAGAATACACTTGTAGCTTTCCATCTGTCGTGCCCACGTCATTGTCTAATAATTTCAGTTGCGAATTTTCGTAGACCGGAGCTTGATTATTCAGATTATTTGCGCAAAGTTGAATGATGCTTTATCAAAGGACGCAGCGTCGAGTTCCTACCTTCAATTGCTATGGCAATCCACATCCTTTGCCTTCAATTGCATGGCTTAGTTCCTGAAGGGGTTACGTTCCTATATTTAAAATAATTGCGGTTTTCTGAAGCGCACACACTTCAACTCCGGCAACAAAGCGGAACTCTCCCTTTTTTTAGCTAAAAGCGGGATGATAAATATTGGCCTTTCTTCTAAGGCCTCGTCAACTGTTTGCTCCACGACCTCTAGTTTGAATAAGAAATTGAAATAACTCATCTAATTAAATAAAATCCAAACCTGAACGTGTTCGCTCGGCTCTTACGAAATGAGCGGGAAAAGCAGGAAAGTCTTGAGTTGGAAATTGACGAAAATGACTTGCATAAATTTGGGACTTCCTGAACATCTCTGTTGTAAATGACAGCCAATTCTCCAGTCGAAGCAAAGTAGCTTGTGCTTTATCGAGGTATGTATTTGCTATATGTAATTTTTCATTTGCATATATCATTTACTTAAACAGAACAGCAGAAAGGTTTTTTGTTTTCTAAGTTTCGTTTTGTGGAGGATGGTCCTATAGTTTTCTGCTGTAGCTGAAGTTTTTCCGTCTTCGCAATCAAACTTCAAAATACACGGACCAGTAGGTGGGGGGGGGGACAGAAATAAACGAGTCATGCTTTTTTTCTCCGTCAACGTAACAGATAATGAAACGCTTGAGAAATTCTTAGACTATTGATAAATGTTTTTAAATTTTTGTCACTTTCATGTAGACTATCTTTGTTTACATGGACCAATTCTTATCAGTTTCAAAAATAAGCCTGTTACGTATCGACCTAGATTTATTCCACATCGAGAAGCCAGTTTTGAATCGTGAGAATTAGTCTGTAATGTATATATAAATAGCCTAGATGACGTATGTATGTACAGTTTAAACTTTTATTATCTTTTTTGAAATGTGGAAAAAGTTTGTAATTATATGTATACCTGTGTTTCCTCAAACAATTCGTTAATGAAATTTATTTTTGAGTTCCCGTTTCAAACCGTAATTCATTAATTTTAACAACAAATGAAAAATGTTATTTCAGTAACTTAACTCTCTCCTTATGTCTTATTGGGTCTTTTAGAAAAACATGCACTTCTTTCCCCGTCTACCTAATGTCCACCTCAATGTAGGCCCCAGTAGATTTCTTTCAAGACACTTTTTTCTTTTCTTTCACATAAAATATTGTAGACTGTTTTGATCCCATATCCATTCTTCAAGCAACGACTTTTCTACATTTAGCACCCTGAATGAATTTATTAAAACTTGACACCCAGCTCCCAACGGTGTTATTTAAAAAAAAATAATAATAAAATCGACTAACCTGACCGAAGATTCTAGTGAGCGGTCATAAAAGATTTAGATTTCTCAGGGAAATGTAGGATTCAGCGCAGCATTACCCTTGTCTTTGCGCCATAAAGTACAAACTTAATGCCCTCTGTAGTATCGTGAAATAAGTGTCACCTTTTTGCTTTGCGGATTCATTTTAAGTGGGCAAAGCTACACACTGACAGAATCAATGCCTGATTCCGCCCATCTGTATTAGATCAAATTTGGGAAATGAACTTCGTTTCCCACAAGGGGAAAGGGATTGACGTACTTTTTGATGGGCTCTGGTTCCTTTAACTGTATGTTTATACTTGAATGCTCCATGTCTGATTAAAAAAATTATCGAAACTAAAATTCAAAACTTCGGACTACCCCCGAAACTGGCGAATTGGACGTACCGAAAGGATTCGGTGTGTCTTAGTTGTGTTCGAATCGTTTAGATTTTTTACACATCCATATGCGAATAATTTACTAATTACCAAGTAAACCAGTAATATAAATATATACAGGCCTGCACAAAAGTTTAGACACAGAGGCAAATTATAAATAAAAGCGAGAATTTGCATTGAACTTCGCCGATATTGTATCTAAATAATCCTAGAACCAATAATAAATTGTGCAATTTAAAAGATTACCAAAAGTACTGAAACAAAATATCCCAACACCGTAATATTGGAATCTGCATGCCACAAATGTTAAGGCACATATGTCAGATTTATGCAAATTAACGGCGCGAAGTTCCCAAGTGATCGAAGGGGCGTTTCCCAGAGTTGTTATATAAGGCTTGAAATAATTTAGAATGCTTAGAACGATGCCGAAGTCAAAGCAATTTACGAATGACGAGATTTTGAAGATTTGAGGCTGAAAACTAAAGGTAAATCTGTTACTCAAATTTCTCTTGCATTGAACCGTTCAAAGCGAGGCATTTATCGAGTATTATCCCGGGGTGATCAGTATCAACCAAAATCACGATCTGGGAGGCCTCGAGTGACCAGCTTTCGGGATGATAGACAAATACTAAGATTGGCTTCAAATGAAAGCCTGTCTGCAAATCAAATAAAAAACACGTTAGCAATGCGAGTGTCAAGAGAAACCATACGTAGAAGGATGGTAGAATGCAGGCATTTGAGATATGCAAAAATGCGCCGCAAGCCCTGTTTGCAATTACATCATAAACAAGCACGACTACAATGGGCAAGGCAGCACATATCATACAGTGACGAATGGTTGCAGGTGTTATTTAGTGATGAAAAAAAGTGGAACTTAGATGGTCCCGATGGTCTTTCGCACTACTGGCACGATCTTCGAAAACGCCCCTTAAGTCGGTTCAGCAGACGTCAAGGAGGAGGTTCAGTCATGGTTTGGGGAGCCTTTAGCTTCAATGGACAGACTTCTTTGGCGTTTTTGAATGGAAAACAAAATTCCAAGGCATACCAGGCAACTCTTGAAAGTCACCTATGACGTTTTAGCGAACTTTTATGTGGACGAAACTGGGTTTTCCAACAAGATAATGCGTCCATCCACACATTCAGGTCAACAAAAGAATGGATGAGCGCTAAAAATATTACAGTTCTTGATTGGCCTGCTCTTAGTCCTGACTGTAATCCCATCGAAAATGTATGGGGCATACTAACGAATGTTGTGTATGCCAATGGAAAGCAATATCTGCCCGTTTTAGAACTTAAAAAGGCCATAGAAAAAGCGTGGTTTAATTTTGAACCAGAAACCTTTCAAAATCTTGTGCTTTCAATGAACGACAGCGTATTTAATCTAATACGAAGTAATGGTGGCTACATTGATTATTAAAATTGTTCATTTCCTTATGCAATTGCTAAAATTTATGTTTGTGCCTAAACTATTGTGCCACATATTTTACTCATTGTAAGTTATGTATTGCAGCAAGTTCGCTACTGATGTGCCTTTCTCTTCTTAAATTTTTATTTTGCATATTACATGTGTTCATATACTTCGTAATATCGAAGTTCCTGCCTCTTCAGTTTTAATAGTATTTTGTTATACTCAAATTTGTTTTGTGTCTAAACTTTTGTGCGAGTCTGTATACGTGAAAAGTGCTTTGAAGTGAATTTAAGAAGCCATTCTACATATTTAAACATTATAAAATAAGCAAAGCTTCGTAGTTGCCAAATATTACAAGTAGCGTTTAAATATTTATGGACACATAATTATTGGTACGGACTTTATAGTTAATGATTCTGGGTAATTGCCACAGTACGACAAGCAACGAATTTTATTGACGTACTCTTAATTTACTTGAAGAAATATAAATTTTCCTACTTAGAATTTTCTCACTAAATTTGCGATAAATGGAAATCTCACTAACGGAGGCAGCTTGAGGATTTACGCGTACCAAGGCAATATCTATTGAACAAAGCCTCTATTCTTTTGATGTTCTAAATAAATTTTTGTTTCAGGAGGCAGGGGAATGGAAAGGTAATAGAAAAGCAAGCGAAATGCCTTTAAATACTGATCGTATGTTATTGTAATCAATATTTAACGATGTATACAGCTGATTAAATATATCGACATTTAAGTTTTTTATGAAGACACGTATGTAGATGTCATTAGTCCAGTTTTAGACGTGCGCATACGGAAATGAAAAATACGAGAACTAGAATCATATCTGGTACTCTTCAAATTCTAAAATGGAGTTAGCAGTTTTATTTTTAAAAATAAAATTATGATTTCCGTTTTTGTTTCAGACGCCAGATTCTTGGATAAAACAAAGGGATTTTATTGTAAATTAATGGTGGTTAAACATTATTTTTTAGACGGTTGCTAAAAGTGGGAGAGTTGAAATATGCGAGGTTTGACTGTGATTCCCTCAAGTGTTGAAAATGGCGACATATTCGTTAAGGATTTAGTCATTGACAATATTTAACAAACTTACTAATAATGACAAGTCTTAGTACATGACTAATATTTGGTTACATATTTAAGCTCAACAATAACACAATAGCTTATTTAGAAGAAAAGACTCAAAGTGATCTCCGAGCCATCGAACGTTTACGCGTTACCCTCAACAAGGGTAATATGGAACAGCATAAATTATATGGAGGCACAGGTCTCTAGTCAAGCCGGGGCCCGCAGGAGCGCCGGCCGAATTGCCCCATCGATTTGTTTATATATAGAGAACAATCCCCGGACGCAATGTGTCCCATACGCTTTTTGCCTTGCCCCAGTTTCCCCTTCATCCTGACTACAGGTCTGTGGAGGCTTTTTTTTTTTTTTTTGGCCATAAGGTTCTTAGGCTAAAGCTTGTATCCCTTTTTCAGGATTTAATTATCATATTTTTTGTTCGTGGAGGATAAATTTATCTTGATTTTCTGTTGAACGAATGTGTCTGTTTTGCAATAATTAACTTTCATAGGGCTGTTGATATGTATATTTTGCGTGACATCAAACATGTTTTCCTTTCTTCTATTTTTAAATAACTAACTTACAAACAACGATAATTTTTACTAGTCAGCGATATATTATAGGAAAATTTTCAAAAACTCTAATTTGACACTTCTACAAAATTTCTCTAAATCGATATTCTTAAAAAAATTCTTCATATTGAAATGTTTCGATATTTTTTCACATTAAAATATCCTACGAGTGTTATATTCAAGCGTGTTTTTTATGATCATCAAAGTGACATAATTGTCCTAATTTTGTGTAGGACTCACTAACTGGTTACAAAAAAAAAACCAATTGATAGTATGGAAGATTAAGCTTTATTATTTATAAAATTATTGCATCATTTAATTGTTTTTCGTTTTCTTGATTAACCATAAATAATCACAAAAATTTTGGTTACTTATGTACGTATCTTTTTGTTTCTAGTTCAAAAAAGAAATTGGGCATTTTCTGGAATGGCTTTCTAAATATACTCATAATTTTAAGTATAATTGTCTCATTTTGTACGGTTTATAAACAAGGTGCTGCTACATCGACCAATAAGGCAATTGCAATGTAAGCCGGTAGAAAAAATAACATGTGATCGGTAATCAGGACACGGGTTGGGTAATTCCAAAATCCAAAGAAAAATTAGTAACAGGAAAAGTTTTCTTTTAAACTTTGATTGGTCGTCGATTCAGTGAGGACAAAGAGCACCTCCTTTTAGTTCTCAAATGGTGCGTTCGAAATCTAGTCAGTGGTAGGTGGAGACGGGTCTTTTCAATGGCTGGCGAGATAGCCAAGTGATCGTTAGGGTGGTCGTTTTTCCCCTAAACGGAAGCAGCTCTAACGACAGGCAGACTGCCTACAAACCAATTGTGCAAACGCGACAAGCCATTAAAGCTCGTTCTTCAGACGTGCTTTCATTAAATGTGGGCCCCACTTGCCATACACACTACACACCGTCGCCATATCATCAAGTAATAGTGCTCCCAAAATATAACCGCATATCCATTAGTTATTTTCTAAAAAAGTTCTCACAAACTTCTAAAATACTCATATCTTCCCCTGATTGCAAATCTTCTAAAAATGTACATACACACGTCAAAATCTTCCATAATGCACTACTAATGCTTGCTCATATGTGGACAAACTATTACATCATTATTTTTACACAGCAGCTCTAATCTCCAAAGTACCTTATAGCATAAATTTGTGGTCAAATAAATTTTAATTCTCCATACGAAAAGATTATACATTATAAATGTGCTTCTTTCCGTAATGAATAAGAAGTGGTCACTAATATTTAAATAACTTTGAGCGACATTCGAAAATTTGTCAATATGCCTTTGATTAGTCGTGAACTTCAATGACAAAATGCCATTAGAAAACCATATTTTGTGTCCTACTAACAACTCACTCTATATTCTCCTAACTCCATAGACTCTATCGAAATTAGCCTTATTAAATTATAGAATGATTCTTGATTAAATTATGCGTAAACAATTAAATATGCACTGCAACATACCAAAACGTGTAAATGAATTGAATAAACAATTCTATTTCTCCCCCTGGTATAAAAATAGCTTCACCAAACCCTACATGTTGCTTTCCTCACATTGCTGCGTCACGCGCAAGGAAGACGTAGATGAAGGAGCCTTCTGAAAAGGATAATTCAAGGGTGGGGAACCTATTCATGTTGGAAGGCCGCATTCAAGACATTTCAATAATATATAAGGGAGAAGCAATTTAAAACTTATGGGGGATCAAGTAGTATTTTAAAAGATCGTGTAATTCGGAGTTAAACAGAACAGTGTATTTTGCAAGCCACTGGAGGGATCTTGAGCACCTGAGACCCTTTCACTACTCCACTTTGATTAAATATATGGTAGAACGGCCATTTTTCGAACTTTGCTTAACCGAAATGGTCAGCTATACTTATTATTATCATTTTAATAGATACTCGTTCAATACTTTTAGTAAAAATTTTCATATTCACTTTCTGAGATACTGGTGGGTACTTGCAGAAACCACACAAATGATAGATATTGGACATGTGAAAGACATGTTTATATTTATATATACATGTTTTAACATATATATATATATATATATATATATAAAAGTTTTCCTCGCCCATTCTTGGCGGAAACAGGCTTTGGGACGGGCAGAGCGCCATGTTCCCAAGCCTCTTTTTACATCACTTCTTAATGTGCCATGTCTAGAAACTTCCTGACAATGTGACACGTGTTTAGGATTGTGGCTTTTTGTATTTCAATGTAGGTGTTTGGGTCAATGTTGAGTATCTCCAAATTCGTCGCAAGCGTTTTTGGTACTATCCCTGTTGCTGAGATGACTAACGGGATGATGAGGATCTTTTCCATACCCCATATATCTCGTACTTCATGTCTGAGATCTTGGTACTTGGTGATTTTCGTTGTGTAGGTTGTCTGTATGTTATTGGTGTTGGGTACTGCTATGTCGATTAAGTACGTGGTCTTATTCGATTTATCGACGAGGGTTATGTCAGGACGGTTATGTGGGACTGTCTTGTCTGTTATGATTGCTCTATCCCAGTAAAGCTTGTGTGTTTCGTTCTCATGCACGGTCTCTGGCTCATATTTGTAGTACGGGCATTTTTCTGTCAGAAAGCCAGCATTCGCTGCCAATTTCTGGTGGACTATTTTCGCTACTTGATCGTGCCTATGTTTGTAGTCTGACTGCGCAAGGATCTTGCATCCTGCCATCACGTGTTGGATTGTCTCCGATGCCGCATGACAGTGTCTGCATTTGTCGCTTTCTATGTCTTTTCTCTGGATGAATTTCTGATTGTTCCTTGTTGCGATCACTTGGTCTTGGATGGCTAGCATGAATCCTTCTGTCTCTGGCTGGAGAGTGCCTTTGGCCAGCCAAGAATTTGATGCCTTCTTGTCAACGTGTGGTTGTTGCAGGTCATTGTAGTGCCTGCCATGTAATGGTTTTCCGGCCCAAGTTCTCAGTTTCTGTTCGTTGGCTGTTTCGAGGACACGCTCTTCGGTACTACACAGGTTTAGTGGCGTGTAATTTGCATCTGCTTGTATTATGGCTTGGATGAGTGGCGATCGGGGACTCTTCAACTGGAAGTATTGCCTCATGCTCTGGATCTGCTTGTCATGTAAGTCTTTGAGGTCCGCTTGTCCGCGTCCTCCTTCTTCCCGGGGTAGTGTTTGCCATTCACTGCTGCTGCAGGGTGGGTTGCTGTTCGTCTTCTCTGATGGTTTTCATTTTTCCGCTGGAGTTGTTCTAGTTCAGTGTTGGTCCATTTGATGATCCTGGTAGAGTACTGGTACCCCCATATGCTAATTGCTTGCGTGGTGTTCTTCCCGCTCAGTTTCGTCTTCACAATGCTTCTAAGTCTTTCTTGGAATGCTTGCGTGAGCTGGACCTTGACTTTCTTGTGCTCCTGCTGCCGTTTTTGCATTATCCCTAGGTATTTGTAGGTTTCGCCCTCGTCCAAGATCTTCAGTAGTCTCCCGTCTTCGAATTCGATGCCTGGTAAATCTTCTTTGCTATTCTTCTGTATTTTGCACTTATCGAGGCCGAATTCCATTCCTATGTCCTTGGAGAATGTCTCTGTTATACTTCTAAAACCACACTGTCATGCGGCATCGGAGACAATCCAATACGTGATGGCAGGATGCAAGATCCTTGCGCAGTCAGACTACAAATATAGACACGATCAAGTAGCGAAAATAGTCCACTAGAAATTGGCAGCGAATGCTGGCCTTCTGACAGAAAAATGTCCGTACTACAAATATGAGACAGAGACCGTGCATGAGAACGAAACACACAAGCTTTACTGGGATAGAGCAATCATAACAGACAAGACAGTCCCACATAACCGTCCCGACATAACCCTCGTCGATAAATCGAATGAGACCACGTACTTAATCGACATAGCAGTACCCAACACCAATAACATACAGACAACCTACACAACGAAAATCACCAAGTACCAAGATCTCAGACATGAAGTACGAGATATAAAGGGGGTATGGAAAAGATCTTCATCATCACGTTAGTCATTTCAGCAACGGGGATAGCACCAAAAACGCTTGCGACGAATTTGGGAATACTCAACATTGACCCAAACACCTACATTGAAATACAAAAGCCACAATCCTAAACACGTGTCACATTGTCAGGAAGTTTCTAGACATGGCACATTAAGAAGTGATGTAAAAAAGAGGCTTGGGAACATGGCGCTCTGCCCGTCCCAAAGCCTGTTACCGCCAAGAATGGGCGAGGAAAACTTTTTTAATACATATGTTATTATGGCTTTTATATATATATATATATATATATATTCTTTTAAATAGAAATTTAACCATGTTTTAAGATTTTAGAGCAAAAAATAGATGAAAATGACGAAGTCACCATGACCTACAAAATTCAAACAAAATTTTGAAGTTATTGAAATTTGAAGTAAATATTGAATTGATCGATATAAACTGCTGTCAAAAATCAAGGTTACACTCGATGTTATTTCGATGGGAGAGGTACATAATTTGCTCTGTAACTTTTGATGTACTTTATTTATAAAAAATATCGTTTTGAGAAATTAAAAAGCTATAAACATTTAACATATTTTTAAAAAATCAAATTTTGTTAAGCATCCTATGAAGGAGAATCCACGATTGAATTTGGTGCAAAGATTGAAAGTCAAAAACGAAAATTTGTAAAAAAACTGATTTAGAATGATTTTTGAAATTTTTCTCACACACATGCAATATTATTAGAAAATGATTGCTGATACTCATGTAAACAAATTTTTGATCCTAAATGTGTTGTTTACGAATTTTTGTTTTCCACCTTCAATTTTTGTACCATTTTGATCGCGGATTCTCCTTCATAGAATACCTGAAAAAATTTGCATTCATTTGTTATTTTATTTTTGTTATATATTTATTTTATATTTGTTAGGTTGTTTTATTTGTTATGTTAGGTGACAATAACTCTTTAATTTTCTGTAAAATGTTTTTCTACGAATAAAATACATCGAAAGTTACAGAGCAAAATATATACCTCTCCCATGGAAATAACATTGAGTTTAACTTTAATTTTGGACACCAGTATATTTTAAATTGCATTACTGTTTTACCACATTGAATAACAATGACTTTGCTTTCTACAAAATATATTGTCTTTAATTATATCGTACATTTTATTTTGATACATAGTAGTAAAACATTTAATAGTTTCTTCCTTCAATACTACCATTGTTATCATTTATGTATACCATCAACTCTCCTGTAAACAAGAACTCTCTCTTGTATCTCTCCTGTAGACAACAACTTTTTCTCTGGAGGTTTTTGACAAAGCCTGCCATTGAAACTTCCTTTCGACTCTCTTTGAGTATTTGATACCACACTTCTTTTACCTTATTTGAGAGTCAATAATGTACTGAGGATATCTTCCTCACTTCTTGGGTAATTGCTTCCTGAGGTCTGATTTCTGAGTCTTGTTTCGCAGTCTTATCTTTCTTTATCCATTATTGGGTCTTTTTCCTGGTTTGTTATCTGGATATATTTCTCTATTTCGCAGCAAATTCTTGATCTTAATATATTTTTCTTCCCTTGATAATATCATATTAGAAAATGTATTATTTTCTAATACAGGTTTAATCTATTTGAAAATTTACTTTGTTTGGCCACTAATATTTAAATAGAATTTTTATTTTATAAAGCTCGGTTATGACGAACAAGGACATAAAGAAGTCACGAATATAACGTACAAATTGTTTCGGTTAATTTGATTTAATATAAACTCATGTTTGTAAAAATTGCAACACGATGAAGGAATCACGTGATTGTGCTGAAACTTTCAGGAAATACAAATTAGGGTATGCTGTTCAAATGATTGGAATTTCGGGGTCATCGCGCATGCGTGGGCTGAGAAGCGTCCTCTGAACTGCTGGTGGATCCGTATAAATAGAGGGCTGTAGCGGGGCGTGTATGGTTATCTGTTAGTGGTAAACGTTACATGAGACGCCACTATGCCTCTACGACGAAAGAGGGCGACATTTCAGCAAGTTACGGAGTTTGAACGGGGACGAATGATCGGCC
>QLNU02014987.1:0-38689 GCA_006491805.2 Dysdera silvatica
CATGTATCGTCGACTCTCGAATACTCCCTCTATTTTTCACCAACCTGCCTCGGCGGTTGATTGAGCTGTTTGAGTGTACTGTCTGGGATTACAGTGCCACCTTCAGCGACCACATTTCCCAGTCCCCCCTTTTGTCACACTTTCCAGTCCCACCTTTTGCCTAAAAAAGAAAAATAATAAGAAGAACATGAATTTCAAAAAGATGCTCATAACTTTATATACTGATTGCTGTGCAAAGTAATGGGATTTTTGCTGCTGTATAGTGGATGATAAATGCCTTAAGAGCATAAGTATTACGTAAGCAATATTTTGGCCATTTTATACCCCTCCCCCCAAATAAGCAAAAATTAACATTGGATAACATAGGAAATAAACACAACAGCAACCTCTTCCCTCCCGAGTTGCTTACGTAATGCTTGAACCATCCCTTATATCTGGTTCAGATTTTGTCATTTTTAATAAGATATAGGCTGTATCAGTAATTCTGGTTATCAGTCTGTCTTTTATAAAGTTGATTTCCGAAGAACGGAAGCTGGACCATTTTTCGCAGCTCTTCCACTTCGTCCGTGATAAAGTATACATACGCTTATCGCACGGAGTTCAGTGATTTTGAATTACCCAGTAAAGTGTGTTGAGTCATGACATCATGCCCCTCACACAATAGAGGCTCTTACCATTATCATCATTTAGTTTTCAGCTGCTTATCCTTGTTCCTAGAGTGGGATATGCACTTGTTGGTTAGTTACTTTCGTGCAGAACAACTTAAGCTTGTATATTGTAACACCTGAAATAAAATTTTGAATAATTTATAAGCTGATAAAATGATATTACCACGAAATCGTTGACGTGCCACCAAAAGTTTCGTATGTGAACATTTTGGTACGCATGGCAAAGGTTCTCCATTTGCCCATGTCCTGATGCCAAACTTCCACCAAATACCAATCCAGTTCATGATCCTCCTCCTTTAAAAGATATTCAACTAACTGAGTCGAATTCTCAACTCTGGCCATCGCACGTATATTCTCTTTGTCATATGGGTTCTTGTTCGGGCATAAAATATGGCTTGTTGGAGGAACACCACATCCATGACAGTACAAAAATACGAAATACAATAAAAGTGTATAAACATATATAAACAATCATATAAAATAAAAGAGGACAACAATAAAAGAATACACATAAACAAATTAAAAACATCTAAGATAGTATCTAAGTACAGAAGCAAACAGCTGTAAATTCTGCACTGCCAATTTCGAACTGAGTAAAAATTCCTCTATTTAAACGGCCAGTATTATCAATTAATTGAATATAGTTACATAGTGATTACTAATACGGGCTACAAGCAAGTAGAACAAGGGGAAGTCCCGGAAAAAGGTCGACAAACAGGCGAATTGACAAATTTCTGCTACCTGGATAGAAATTTATTTACTAGGTTGATATAACAAATTGATATCCAACAAGGCAATGTTAAAATAACGAATTATCACACATTCTTCTGGTATTAAAAAACAAGGGACAAATCAGGAAATCACGGTGCGGCAATGATATTGGTTTTAGGGTTAAGAAGAAAGCAAAACAAAACGGATTAGGTTGAGGAATAGATTGTAAAATGTGTAAGACATACATGCCTAAAACTTTCGAAGAAATGGAGATTTCTGAGTTGGCGAATTTGATAACTAATTTAAAATGAGCCTCTGTGTTTGCCACAGATTGGTGTGGTAGGTAGTCCATAAAATACCTAAATAAATCACTATTTCGAAGCAAGCTTCATCTGCAGAAGAAATACTCGCAGTTGCTCTTCCCATTTTATAGCAATGTGAAAAGATCCCAAGATTAAAAGTTTTTTTTATCAAAATATGATGTACTTATTGGGTCTTTTACTAACATATCAACCTATCGACAAACCATCAATACCCACCTCACTCAATCAATATTACTGTCGGCAGTATTGATGACGTATAATGGAGCTCCTTAAAATACGCTCACATTAACAATTTCGATCAATGACATCTAATTAATGACATTACAGCTTTTTTTATTTAAGGAAAAGAGATTTAGGGCCTGTAAGTCCATCAATAAAAGAAGATAATGGTTATTATTTAAGCTTAAAGTCATAGAAAAACAAAAGAACATCTAAGTTTTCTCAACTCGTTAATAAACAAGCAACAAAAAAGTGCAGACAATTTAAAAAAATTCATCGTTTATTTTAATAATGCACTTATAGAACGCACCTCAGGTGTGCTTATAGAAAATACATGAAAGATATTATTACCCTTCGCAGGGCAACACAATTGCCAAGTAATGGTAAACACACAAATTTTGTGGGGGCATTTTTATTAAGATTAATAAATTTAACACCCACGTTTAAGCTCATATTAAAGCTTTTTTGGTACATCGTCCCGTCCTTCCCCAGTATCCCTCCTTTAAGCACGAAGTGCTTTAATCGCTAGACCAGAAATACATGAAATTCTTTTGGTTTCTGCAGCTGATGGCATCAAGACTGAAAACCTGATTCACGTTTTTGTTAATAATACAACACTTGTGACCAGTGGCGTAACGAAGGGGGTCTTAGGGTCAAGACCGTTACCAGAATTTTATTTCGGGGGTTCAAAAACTTTTACAGCATGTATCGATACAATCACAACATGCAAGGGCGTAGCCTAGGCCTATTAAATATTTAGTTTCGGTGGGGGGGACAGGTGCCAAAGATCCTCCGGATACGGGCATGCTTAGAGGCCCCCCCTCCCATTTGATATCGAGGTAAAATAATCTCTTTCACAGCCAAATCACGCAACATTTTGTAAAGCTACTTCAACCCTCCCCCCCTAGAGATGTGAGTGGGAAAATTTTTCACCCTCAAAATTTTCCGCGGAAAATTTTCCGGTCTTGAAATTTTAAAAATTAATTTTTCTTTTTAAAAAATGTCATTGCTTTTCTCCTCCTCCTCTCTCTCTCTCTCTGTACACATATATAATTTCAAAAAGTTTAAACATAAAAAATCATATTAGATGCATATTAAAAATATTATTATCGGTCATTCATAACATAAGCATAATTCCCATAAGTCCTGACCACATAAAACAGAATCCTTTACGAACATTAGATTTTCTTTTCCCATCCTATTAAAATATATCTTACATTTTCACTAAATCATTTCAAATTTTATCAAATATTTAAAGCTACCAAACCTTTTCAAACGAAGCCCCCTTTCCCCTCTTTTTACGACATCGCATGGGCTCATGCCCTCTTATTCCTTTAAAATAACGCTGGTAGATAGGTATATGAATCTAAAAAAAACTAATTTATACACGCAAATATATTATGTACAAAATGTTACTAAACAACCTGCATATAAATAAAACTTAAAACATGAAAATGAACCCAGTGTAGAAAAAAAATCGTTATGCCACGTTATGATTTGTTTTTTCATTCATAATTTTGGGAATTCACATGTTTTAGTTTTGAGTTTTATTTATGTATTTAGTACTATATGATTTTTTGTATTCGTTAACCTAACATTTTTAAAAGTGTCAAAGTTATTCCTTATCATTATCATATCAACTTTCAATCTCTGACTCTCTAACCGAACAATTATGTAGTAACAGGTTAAAGTATCAGTTACTAAGAAGTAGGATAGAACAATAACCAGTTTAACCAATATTATTATTCCAAAATTTCTGTGTACAAGTCATTATTCCCTTCTGTGGGGGGGGAAATATAGGGCCGGGGATAACAATTTGTGTAGTGGTATAGCACATAAAACAAATGTTATTTAATAAATAAAATATTACATTTACACTAGATATTTAGTAATTGAAGTGATGGAAAAATTTTCAGCAAATTTTCCGTTCCAAGATTTTCCGCAAAACCTACATCACTATTTCCCCCCATAATTTTTGATTTGCCACATCCCTTCTCGTAACCCTTCAAACTCATTTTGCTTATTCCCTATTACGCACTATGAAACCAATCGTTAAAAAATCGTTTAGGCTACGATAATATTCAGCTAGAAACGTAACAATTTAAAGATTATTCGGGGTTGCAGTGGAATTGAGGGTGACTTAAACCCTTTGAAGAAGATTAGAAGATTATGTGATGACATATAAGAAAAGTGTGTTTTAGTATCTAGTAAGGGTCTTAAGCTAGCGCCCCCCCACAACTACATTATATAACCCCTACTAACTAATCGTTCAGGCTACAATAATATTCAGCTAGTAGCGTAACAATTCAAAGATTATTGGGGGATGCAGGGAAATTGGGGGGGGGGACTTAAGCGGCTTTAAAGAAGGTTAGAAGATTATGTGATGACACGCAAGAAAATAATGTGTTTTTGGTATCCAATAGGGGCTTGAGCCAGCGCCCCCCCCCCAAATTACATTACATAATCCCTATCACTTACTTAGTTATAGAGGACGAAGTTATAGGGGTGTGCTTTAGCCCGAAAGACATTGGCGTACGCAGGAATGTTGATGGGGGTTGTAACCCCCGATTGCAATGAAATTTTGTATATTTAACATAGGAATATATGAGTTGTATCTCTGTAACCCCATTGAGCCCACAACCCCCTTATGAACTCTCTGCGTACGCCTATATCGAAAGACCCCCCCACCCCTTGTCTACGCAAAATGTTTTCAATCAAATATTCCAAAAGAGTGAGAACGTTGTGTTTTTTTGTCGTTTTCTTTTCATCGTCATATTTTTAATAAAAATTAAAAGCTTCTAAAGGCATTCTGTGTATAAGTAAGGTGACAATGCACTAAAACCTCTAACATAAATAATTTAATTATCCTGACAACACGTTTAAGAAAATTTCAAAGCATTTTCGCTTACTTTTACTAGAAAATTTTCATGGAATACACATGTTTTAAGCAATTGAGCTCATCAGTGCCCATTTGAGTAATTCTAGGGGTGAGAAAAATTACTACTTTCTTCTCAAGGATGTAAAACAGTTTAGTGAATGTACAAGATACTAAAATGCTACAAAAATAATTGTTACTGCTTGACAATTACTAATGAGATAAAAGATACCGTATTTTAAAATGTACCTGTACAACTAAATGCATGGCAGAATTAGGCAAATCATATGTTTGAACGGCTAGGACCGGCTTGAGCCACCCCTGTCCCCCCACGCGGGTGCCCATGATTGCAGTCGAGGCTAGCGCAAGATATCACGTGACCGGAACAAGACTTGAAATTTATGTTCAGGTTAAATTTTATAGTAGAGCCGGCCCTTTGACTAATGATTCAAAAAATGTATATTTGCTGAAATGCGTACTTAGTGCTCTTGCTTAACACTTACTATGTAATGTTACTATGTAATGTTACTATGTAATGTTATATATGTAGAACATGAACTAGAGAACATGGCCGGCTTGATCGTACTTGATTAAAATAAAAACTAAAATTATTTTTAATAGATGGTGTTAATCGAATTTTGGAATCTGAATACTTCATATTTATAAATAATGTATTATCTGTCTATCTGTGTGCGTGAGGTATGTATACATGTATTAACTATATATCATATTAACGATATTTTTTAAATAATATAAAAGAAGGTCGGCTGTAGCTCAGTTGGAAGAGCACTTGGCCGGATACCAACAGATCGTGGGTTCGGTTCCCGCCAGGCACCATGAAATCATTATTTTCTTTGCGAGCGACTTATCATCTAATATTATCACACCATCGGCTATAAAGAGAAAATTTTCCTAACTTTAATGTGAAAGAAATTGAAAGGAGAACACACAAAACTGATGAACATATTTCTTTAAATTAGAAGATAAACATTTTAAAAATTATTTTTATGCTTGGTATATACGTAAGTCATATTGACAGCTTAGCGCTGGGGCAAAAGTCCAGGGGTCCGGTAAGAAACTTTAATAATATAACAATCATAATTGGTTTGGGGACTCGATCTCCTAAACCTTGTCCCCAGATCTAGCACCGGATTAAAGTGTGGGCCCAAGTAGGCTGTGGCTTAGAACTCCGCGATTTTGGGGGTCCCTTTAGGGACCTTGATAGGGATTGATAATATTTAAGTTTAAGAGTCATTTTAATATTGTTTGTTTATACATCGCACACTTGCGACGAAAGTGTTACAAATCAAAATACAAATGTAGAAAACAGTGCTGCATCCTGCCGTGCAGAAGGTTAGGCCATGAATTATTCGGGATTTCGTTATTTTGGCACATGGCATTAGATGAACATCTCTCAATTCAGCCAGAAACAGCTTTTCGCGTTTTCTGGAAATTAGGATAACTTTAGTTGTAACACTTCCGTCGCAAAGGTGCGAAATGTTACAATTTCATTATTTGTAAATCTAAAATCTAATATTATGGACAATGGATTTCAAAGAAAAAATTATGATTTATTGACTGAATATTGCGGAGGCATAGGCGTACGCAGAAAATTCATAAGGGGGGGGGCGGTTACAGGCTTAATGGGAGGATATAGAGCTGCAACTTTATATATGTATTCTATATTCATATGTTATATATATATATATATATATACAAAATTTCATCACAACGTAGGGGTTACAATTCCCTGTCAACACCTTCCCTTTCATGGGCGCCCATATAATGTGGAACTCTCTTCCACAATCAACTAAATCCCCCACTTCACGTTTAAAATTTAAGAATGATGTGCGGAAATTCTTTATTTCACATTAAACACTAATAATTAATTAAATTCCTCTATCTAGCCTACCACATCTGCTTTTATTCAAAATTTATAATTAACTCTCTGAAGCGTCTGTGCATCTTTGAATTGGTTCTTCACCATTGTTTGTAACTTATTTTTCTCTGGTATTTTGTGTAGCGTTTGATTGTAATTTAAATCTTACTTCTGAGCAGTATGGGCTCTGTCAGGCTCTCGTCTTTACTCATTGCTTCCCGGGTGATTATAAACTATGTTCATTCTAATATCAAGGTTATTGTTTATCTGTATGTATTATTATTATTGTTCATTAACTACCCAAAACAAAGTTTTTAAAAAAAATATGAGTATTTCTAGGATGCAGAGAAAAATTAACGAGTACTTCTTGGTGGGGGGCTGAAAATTTTTCATCCTTCTTAAAACTGTTGTGAATTTTTTCTTTTTTCATTACAAAATTCTTTTTTTTATACAAGGCCAGTCTTATGGGGGGATAGGGGGGGAGTCTTCGCCCAATCGGGAAAAATCAAGCTCTAAGTTGGAAAAATCTGGTTGAACTGAAAGAAAAAAAATAGTGGGATGAATAATTAATTCATTGGGTAGTTGGAAATTCATGCAATTTCAATTACCAACTTGGCAAAAATTTAGATTTTCTCGGGGAAAAACAGATAGAATAATTTTTTTAACTCTTCACCTTTAGACAATTTGACAATTTTTTGACGTTGACAAAATCGAGAGTTGCTTTGAGAAAAAGACCGACTTTTTTGCTTTCGTTGGTCGGAAAAATTTACGATCATAACTGTTCATGTTGTTAACAATTATTTCCGTTTCCACGTCTGTGGTATACTGTCCAGCCCAGGGCTGGCATTATGGGGGGGGGGTCTCCCCCAGTCGGAAAAATCAAGTTCCAAGTTGGGAAATTCCTGTTAAACTCGAAAAAAAAGGAGATGAATAGTTAATTCTTTAGGTAGTTGGAAATTCATGCAATTTCAATTGCCAACTTGGCAAAAATTTAGATTTTCTCGTGGGGGGGGGGGGAATTATTTTTTTTTACTCTTCACCTTTAGACAATTGGATAATATTTTGACAGTGGCAAAATCGAGAGTTACTTGGAGAAAAAAACGACTGTTTTGTTTCTGCTGGACGGAAAAGTTTGGATTATAACTGCCCATTTTCCAAACAGGTATTTCCGTTCTCACGTCTGTGGTTTATTGTCCAGCCGATAGGGCACCAGAACCACAGAGGAAATCAGTTTCCAGAAAAAATGCTAAATAGAATGGTCGTTAAGGGAGGTTTATTATATATATTTTCCCCTCAACGCTTTCGGGTAGTTGGAAAATTTTATGCTTCTCCCCCAATGGAGGTATGATCGGGCCGCCCCTGACTGTACAAGATCCCAAAACGCTACAAAAATAATTGATACTGCTTGACAATTAGTAATGAGCTAAAAAGTACCTTATTTTAAAATGTGACTGTAAATCTTTTGAAAATAAATGTATAGCAGGTTCGGGCAAATAAAATTTTTAAACGGCTAGAGAGGGGCCCTCTGCACCCTATATGAGCACCCACGGTTAAAACACCCTCTCAATATCCTCCTGCGTACGCCAATGTGCGGAGATCCCATTCTGTAGGGGATCATTCCCTTTCCTTCCAGTCGAAGGTTAACGAAATCCTTAACTTACCAAGTAATTTCAGGCGTTGAAAAAGATTTGACACTCATTCGAATGGTCAAAGCAAAAATTAATTAAAAGTATTCATCATAGATGGCACCACCACATAATGGAACAGAGCGTGAAGGAAAAATGGAAATTACTGCCACATCGAAACGCTCGCATTTTCATTTCTATAATTGCAACGCCACTTAAATTGGTGCGATAATGCAAAAGACACAATTAAGTTTAAATAAACAGTTGAAGCATAACTTCGAATAAGCATCTAAAAAATATAAAATTTCATTCATCAACGTAGAGTTTTTAAGTTAAAAATTTTGGGGTCCCCAAGAACATTTATACCTTACAGTATATCTAAAATCGCAATTTATTTCAGAGTATTGGGGGAACTCGGGCCTCAGAGGCCCATTCATGTCTACTTCTATGATTACGTTCCTACTGAATATCATACAATGGCCTTCCATGAATGGTATTTTGATACACACATGTAGTTTGAAAATGTTCCGCCAGATGGCAACACAGTATGGGACAGAATAAGCTGACGTTAAACTGAAGAGTCTTTCAAGCTAATTGTTACTCTGAGTCAGTGTCGTATATAGGGGGCTCAAGCTCCCTCCATTAAATAACGAAGTGCGTTGCTTTCCTAAATGCCGAATCGCTTAATATTCTTTAAAGCTGCTTGAACATCTCCCACAATTTTTAAATTGCTACGCCACTGCTCGGGGGTTCGCTAAATGTATTTTACACCATTATTTGGGGCAACATTTCAGATGGGTGTCAACTATGTCGAACTACAATTTAAAAATGAGTGTTTAGAAGCTTGGATAACTATATTGCATAAAACGTGTTGTATACTCTCGGCAAACTCAACCTAGCTACATTGTGGAAGCTATCTTGACCGTGTTACCACGAACAAAAGTTGAACTTGCAGTATCCTTAAGTGTCTAGACTGATCTGCACGCAAGAGTTCGTTAGAATTGACGACTTATCGCTGTTACTTCCAAATATCCCATTTCCCTCCCTGCCGAAAATTCTCTTTCCTTGAGGGCGGAAGGTATTGTTATACATTTTTTGAATATGCACCCGACATCTTTCATACACCATCCTATAAAATTTTAATTCAGTAACTTTTTGTACTGACACCAAAGCGTAAATAAGTGTTATTTATTATATGATTGATGTCTCCAACTAACAAACGGTTCAAAGCATCGTACCTACATTTATTTTTTAATTTGTTTATTTTTTCGGAGGGGGGAGGTGGTAGAGGGCAGGTAAATCGTACTCAAATCAATGCTTTTCGTTAAATATTAATAGAATTTTTCACGTTGAAAAATCCGGCCGAGGGGCGGGGGGAGCAACTACGAAAGCCCTATTCCATTATTCGATTTTTCTGGACGTCGATCCCTCAATTTGCAAAACACATTGAAAACGATAACCTTAGCTGAACTGCTTTCCAGCAGCATGAGAGTGGAATGCAAGGGGAGAACATTTACTTTCCGAAGCTGACGCCATAACTCTGGAGGAGTAGGAGACTGACTGACGGCGACTGGAAAAGCTTGAAGCTGAAACAGTATTGGCGTTAAAGTCAGGGTTACTGCAAGTGTTGTGTTTGCCAAGTCCCCCGTAAGCAACCTGATACACGATTGGATGAGAGTAAGGACGAACTTTTTTTTTTGTTAAATAATGATAGAAACGCAGGTTTTTTATGAAGGTTATTATTATTTTCAAATCCAGCCTGCAGTGCTAATGTATAATTATAGATTTTATATGCAAACTTCTTTGTTCATAACACGTTTCGTTGGGAACTATTTTCTTTCACGTAGGAATACATCGCGTAGCGTAACCCATGTAGCCAGGTTGAGTTTGCCGAAAGTATAACTGTTTTAATTGCATTCTGTACGCACCCTTGGCGTATGCAGGGGGTGTTGGTGGGGGTTGTAAACACCCATTGCAATGAAATTTTGTATATTTAACATAGGAATATGTGAGTTGTAACTCTGTAACCCCCCCCAATGAGCCTATAACCCCCATCTTACGAACTCTCTGTGTACGCCTATGATATATACATACATAGAGCAATTGTTCCTTACTTCGGTGTTGGCTAATCTTTTTTGGAGTGGTAGGAAAGTAGGGAGGGGTACAAGGAATTCTCAGCTCTCTCCCCCACTTTTTCCTTTTTCCGTGGTTGCCCCCTCAGTATCAGCGTCTACCTTATAAACTATTATAATTTAGGGAACACGTTTCTTATTGCAAATAGAATTAAAATTGCATATAGTAATTACAATGCATAAATGTGCTCGGAGGCTGGACATAGTATTATTTGTGGGAATGTAATAGTTACACATAAGGTTTTCAAGTTCACTAGTGTGGGTCTGAGTATCAGTCAGTTGGCGCAGGTTGACGTGTGCTCTCCATGCGTCATGAAACTTCAACTATCTAATCAGTTAGCTCTGTGGTGCGTAACTAGAGTGTGGTTATGTGGTCCTGTTAAACTGTAACTGTATGTATGGACTCGCTTTATTTGGCGCAGGTTGACGTGTGCTCTCCATGCGTCATGAAACTTCAGCTATCTAATCAGTTAGCTCTGTGGTGTGTAACTAGAGTGTGGTTATGTGGTCCTGTTAAACTGTAACCGTATGTATGGACTTGCTTTATTTGGCGCAGAATGACCCTTGCTGTCCTTGGCTATAAAAGTGAAATCAGCCAACTTAAAAAACCGTTGATATTGCTATGGTACTATTACAGAGGGTGTTTACACATATTTATAACGACTTCCATTATAATTTTAAAAAAACTAACAGCTACCCGGAAAAAAAATCTGGTTACATGCTATTACCTGAAAACTAGAAATTTAGTTTGCGCTGTGAAATGGTGTAAAAACAAACGGAAATTGTGGCTTGAAGGAAATTTTTTGAATAAAATTTTTTTAATGATTTTTTTCAAACTTTCTTTTTTTTTCTTAGGCATTGTTACATTCTGTCTCACTTACTTGAAAAAATTTTTGGGTCTCACGGCTAGAGACGACATCATAAATACGCTTAACTCCTCCACCCAATCAGGTTTCCAATCGACGTGATGAAAATACCGACCAACATCATACGCATAAACAGAAGCCGCCATTGCTCTGAAGAAGATAGCCGTTTAGCGCTATCGAAATATCTATTAGCGCCGTTGTTATTACTATAGCATTTTATAAAATAACTGCACCGTAAAAATTTGTATATTTTTTGCTTCTATTATGAAAGTATTTTCGCATGCATGAACGTATGTACAGCTTAACTTTGTTTGCTACTGTATGACCCAAGTTGTCCTTTCGTGTTATAATCCAACCAATTATATTTATGAAATTACTTTCGTTGAACATGCATGTGGATCCGACCTACATATAAAAAATGCGCAAAGACGTAGCTAAGATAGTCCTCCTCACCTTCAAGAACAATTTTACGGACTATAATAAAAGCTTTAGCTTTTGTGAAACTAAACGAATAAATCATTCTTGGCTCCTTCCATGTGAGGTCACTGCCTAAGCCTTTAGTAGGCACGTGCTAACGCAGGGCGGGCAGGTTTCTTCACCCCCATCACTATCGAAGAATTCTATCAAAATTTTAACTTCAAAAATAACATTAAACATTTCCACTAATGTAGCAAAGATGAAACAACTCTGGATTCTAATTTCAGTTCCTGTTAATAGATGTTGGCACCATACCGTCAATAATATTGCTTTGAGAGTGCCCACTGGAGTATTTGTTGTTAAAAAAATTAGCGTCTCTTTACCTGTATATTTTTTTTCAGTCTTTGTGAAACTATTGATCTTAAAGCTTGGTGCTCTGCGAAATCAGTAAAATTGAAATCGTTCAAGTGGTTGTTGTTTTGTAATTCAGTTTATTTTAACTATTTAATTAACTAATTAACATTTTATAATAACTGGGGGGGGATTTGTGGCAATAGATGGCGCCACACGTTCATGGCCGTAAAAAGATCACTCCCACCCCACTCCAAAACGTTGGCACGTCCCTGGCCATTAGACATGACTTGGGTACTAATCGTTGGTTAACCCTCCGACTGCTCATTTTTTTTTATCGAAGTCGCTTCAAAAATTGCATATATTTTTATTACATATTTCAAATCTATATGCATTTGAGAGTTAAAATATGCAGCACATTTTTGTAAACAAGATTTTTTTTAATATAAATTTCGTACATAAGAACAGTCTGTCATAAAAATCAATTTTCAGAGTAAATTTATAAAGGTAAAATTTCTGAAAATAAAACTTCAAAATTAAATTACGGTTTACTTTATAGAATACAAATATAAAGCATGTATACTAATAAAAATCACTCGCTGAACGTTTCCTACAAGCCATATTCTGGATATAAAAAACGATAATAACGGGAGCGCTTGCAAAATCAGTTAATGAATGAAGTCTATGCTCATATGAAAATTTAGGTGATAATAACGCCATTTATTAACCAAAACACGACAGAAATGTCTAAATATTGTAGAAAATGCATTATCGACAGTTAAATGGGGGGGGGAGCGGGATATGCTTTTAAATGGATGGAAAAATTGCATATCTGTGGAAATCGCGGGATGAGCAAATTTGGTTACTTTCATATTGCCCGTGGAAATCGAGGGATAAGCAGTCAGAGGGTTAAACACCTACGAAGATAGCGATGGCTTGGTCCTGAGCATGCGGACACGTACAGCCATCTGGTATTAACTTTCACATCAGCATGAATGAAACTATAGTACAGCCATTCAGCGTAAAAATTCAAAGAGATTATTTGCGCGTATAACGACTTTGCGGTAGTGCAGTGGTAACGCCCTCACCCAAGGTTTCGTTATCCTAGGTTTTATTTCCAACAGTGTTAAAGAATGCTTACTGATTAACTACTCATTGTAGTCTGAGGATTTGTTCCTTGGGTTTCAAGAAGTTCGGATTTTTCGGAAAATTGTTTGTCGTGACGCAGCATGACACTTTCTGTCCTGGCGCTGTAAAACTAACAAATAAAAATTTGAGCGTATGAAGCGACGCGCATGAAATTTTTTAGGAGAAGTATTTGTGTCACAAAGTTCGTATTCAAATCAATTATTGTGTTCGTATTCAAATCAATTATTGTGTTCGTATTCAAAAGTTACGCCTTGCGTTAAAATGTTACACGCTATTTTAAGAGAGATACATGGTCGTTCATCACCTTTAGGTCGATAGTATTATGCTTTTTACAAGCATTAAATACCAGATTTAAAAGACTAAACTAAACGAAAACAAAGTTCAGAGATTACTTGGTCCAGAGAAGATTTTTCCTTATGCAAAGTGGTTCGACTCCCAACCGTGCCAGAAAACAGAAGGTTTGCCGATTAATCTAATGACACCGAAGTCTAGGGGTTGATTCCCTAGGCCTTAACAGGTTCGGATTCCTCGGAAAACTGTAGGTCCACTTCAAGCCTGACCCTTCGTGTCTTTGCGCCGTCAAACTCAAAATAAACAACCCAGCTGAAAAATACATGGGCCAGTCACCGCTTTTGACTGGCAAATTTAACCATACGATGGCAAAGCGGTCCACCACGAAGGAAATCCGGATTTGAATACAAGTGTTATTGAACGGTTGCCGTTTGCTTCCCATTGTCGACGGGTTCTTCAGATTCCTCAGAAAACGGTAGATCCTGACGAAGCCCTGCGGTGGCGCAGTGTGGTAACGCGTTCTCCTAGTGCGCCGTTAACCCGGGTTCGACTCCCCGCAGTGCAAACAGAACGCTTACTCAGAGATCTCATAAAGATCGCACTGCTCACTGTAGTCCGGGGTTTGGTTCCCTAGGCCTTAAGAGGTTCGGATTCCTCGGAAAACAGTAGGTCCCGGCGCAGCATGACCACTGTAGTCTTTGAGCCGTAAAACCACAAACTTTCTGGTGAAGCATGGGCCAAGTTGTGCTTGCACCATAAAATAAAATAAAGCAGAATCTTGTTAATCTGAGCTAATTGGGACTGAGACCTGTTCGGATTAACCAAAATCTTCACTATAGAATTTACGGTAAGCGATAATTGTTTGATATTTATGTGTGTACGCACAGCAGACAATTTTTCCGTCGTCTGTACAGACAACAGACGACGCAAAATCTCCCTTTTTTTAATGGGAAATTTCAATTAGTTGATAACACACACTGTACTGTTTGTTTAGGCTTTGTCGGTTGGCTGCTGTTAAAAAAAAAAAAAAACTCCAGCCGACTGGAAAAGTTCGGTTTAACCGGATTTTCGGACAAGCGTGGTTCGGATTAACAGTACTCCACAGAAGTGGATTAGTGTAGAAATGATAATATCAGGACCTTGAAGGAAATTAAACAACAACAAGTTATGTATTATCTGCTTTTTAAAGATATTATGAAATATCTTATAAGTGAGCATGTTTTTATTTTTTAGGCAGTTTTCACTCTGGCTCTGTCCTTTTGGGAGAGACCTTAATAGCGTACAAAACCTAATACAGTCTACTCTCGATTTAACCGTCTTCACGGGACTAGTGAAAATAATTGTTCAATCGAGGAATTCATTAAATAGGAAGAAGACATTCATCGGAACCAGTGGCGCAGCCACATGGGGGAGTGGATCCTGGGCTTTTCATTGGGCTGAAAATTTACATGTAAAAAATAACGACTGTTATATTAAAAAAAATAATATTTTTTACATTTTCGGGCCCTCCCTCCAGCAAAATTCATGGGTGCGCGATTGATCAGAACTGAAATAAGAAAATATGGAAAAGAAAAATCATAGAAGTGCTTACTGAAAAATACGTGTTAATTTTAATAAAGTACGTAATTACTACTTCGAAAAGAAATCGCTGATTCACGTTTGTTTTGGCTTTTCTTGGGAGTTACTATTTAACATTGCCTTTTCGATTTTTTTAAGGGGTCCGTCCCCCCAAAAATGACCAAACTTGAAAAAATTATTTGCTTAAAAAAAATATGAATCTGTACAAATCTAATAAGACTAAAATTTAGTTACTAAGTCGAGCGGAATACCATCATGTCGAAACTTTTATTAATGATATATAAGAATAAAAAATAGGGCATTTTTAAGGTATTACATTGGAATTGCGACGATTTATAACCTATATAGTTATAAACAAAATTTCTGAACAGAATTTTGATATTTTAATTTTAAGTACACATTTTATTCTGTTTTATGTTTCTCACTATGAAATATTGTTAAAATATCAATTTTTTTTCTCTGGTTCTATTTAAGAAAACAAAAACCCTACAAAAGGATTTTTTTACCTCATTTTTAACAAAATAAATGTTAAAATAAAAATGCAGAAAATATAATGACAAATATCAAAATGGTCGAAGTCCTTTTCCAGAACATTGTATATTTTCTGAAAAAGTAAGTCAGCACAAATTATTTTCTTGCCTAATATCAATATGGTATGCCCTATAAATATATAATAAAATTAAATTATAATTTCAATAAATAAAACTTTTTCTGAAGGGATAGACCACTTAAATGCATCGGGAAGATCATCGTTCACGTCAAAACGCAGCAAATATTTCTTTACATAATAAACCATCTTATATGGTCTGAGTATGGTCACTTTAATTATAACCACCTTGTATGTCTTCTACATATTCTCCAGCTTCTTTTAGGATATCTAATGTAATACCATCATCACCAGGGGCTCTTCCTTTCTTCATACTTTTTATTGCAAATGAAACTTCTTCTTTTAAGATTTTAGGAGCTGTTCCTTCGACTATTTCAGAGTCTTCGTTTAATCCACTGTTACTTTCGTATAGATTTTTGTAGAATTCTTCAACTCTTCTAAGTATTTCTTCCCTATTTCTTGTTACGGTGCCATCCTCTCCTTTTAATGCAATGATGTGTTTCTTCCCAACAGATAAACTTCCTTTAACAACCCTAAGGCTCTTGTTATTTTCAATGGCTTTCCTTACTAGCTCACAGTTGAATTTTCTTATGTCTTCTTTCATGCTTTTGCGCAGAGTTTTACAAAGTTCTATGTACTCAATCCTGGAACTGGTATTTCGATTGTCCACCTTCATATCTCTTCGCCTTTTCATGAGCTGTTTCGTCTTCTCAGATAATTTGCTATTGTGCTTTTTACAGGTTACACCACCAATTTCCCCAGCAGTTTCAATTATTGTCTTAACGTATATATTTATATATATAAAATACGTCGCCCCCCTAAAAAAAAAGGTAAAAACAAGCCTCTGTGGGTTCGTATGTTTATCATTTGACAATTGTATTAATTCTGAGAAGGGTAATAATATCTAATGAAATGCACAGTTCCAGTATTAGGGTACGTAAGCATCTATAGGGAGGATGTTAGATTTGCTTATTTTTTCTGCCAATGTGGAGAATGTGTTCTGGATTATAATTACGTTTAACACACAGAGAATAATAAAACTAGCACAATATTCACAAAGTGAAAACCGCCCTGACAGAATTGCAATACTTGAATGCACGACGCACTGCGAGTAGAAAAGACAGAATATAAAATACACCTAATCGCAGTTGAATATTTAATTACTTAAACTAGTGGCTCTCAACTGTGTTTCACTTGGGGCCCACTCCAGGCTCTCTGTGAACCTTCTGACATTCTTAAATTACAGTGGAACCTGCTAAAGTGATTACCTTTGTAAAGTGACCCCCGAATAAATTGACCACTTTTTACATTGGGTGGAAGCTTGTTATGTCTTTTCTTGGCCTTTTTCTGCTTTCTCGCTTCCGCGGGTGTCGCGTGTCGAACTCGTGGAAAATAAATTATTATTATTATTATTATTATTATTATATGACAGAAACGGTAGGGACAAAGTCATACCTATACCAAAGTTTGTCGTCCACAGTGACAACCTATTTAGGGTGGCCATTGCATTCCCGTCTCAAAGGTGGTCACCTTAGGCAGGTTCTACTGTATATAACGAACGTATTATTTTTAATAAATGCATTTTATCAAATCCACTTCTTATTTATTGCATACTATTTGCCTACAACATAAGAAATATTATTAATAAAAATGTAACAATACTTTATGCCACCAAAATACTAGCTATTTACAGCGTATTAAAATTTTTTTAAATGCTATAATTTGTTGTGATTACGTTCTATTTATAAATAAGCGTTTAATATTAAAATAAACACAAATTAGTCTAGAGTATTACAATAAAAACGTAAATGAGTCTTATAATTTGCATCACACATTGCATTCTTATTTCAATAACTTATACCAAAAAGTCGGAGTACCGAGATCTTACGTAAGCATGAAGGATGGGGGCAGACATTTATTCTTTTTTCTTATAAAAGTAAGCGGAGAGTATAAAATGGCCAAAAATGTGCTTATGTAATACTTGAACGGACCCTTATCTTTGTAGGTGAGGGAGAACAGAGTAATTGTTTTTAGGAAGCTAAAAATGAATACACTAATTTAATATTTCCCTAACTGAAGTTTCACAAACCATAAAGCAGAAACAGAAACCTTTGTAATTAACTTCACTAAAATCAATATTGGAATGGCATGCGTTGGGGGCAGCATCCGCTTTAGACAGGAATGCGCACAGAGGAAAATTCTCAGGGGCCCCCAGCACAAAGCTTAAATAATATAATTTGCCAATGGACATAATTAGTTGAGGGGCCCCAACCTATTAAACTGTCCAGGAGCTGTAAATCCTATCCCCTTGACTTGACTCCAGGAGTATAAGGTGCTCTGGTACATTAAAATAAAAACAGTAGACTTGCTTTATAGCTACCTTTAAGGGACTCGCGCTACAAAGACATATCAAATAATCGTTATTCCGAATTTATAGTAGTATAATAACATCACATCTATACAAGCAAAAAGTAGAGGGACAGATTTTTCATGTTTTTCCTGATGCTATAATATTGCCACCGAGAAGTGAGAAAACATTAAAAGGAAGCAATGATCACATATTATGTGCATATCATATACAGAGACGGATTTAGGGCTGTGCGCAGTGGTTCTGTAACACAGAGTGTCAAGTGAACTTATTACTCCTAGAGATGGAGAAGTTTAAATCCAATCCAATCATCGAATTAGCCATTATTAAATGGATTTCATCAAACCAAGTGTTCATTTAAGTTCTGGGAATGCAGTGACTTATATAATGCAGTGATATTAAAGGCCTACTTGTGATTGAGACTAGAAGATAAGCAGTTATATCTGCTCGAATCATTTTCTCCATCAAAAACAGAATTGCTCACAGGGGCAGGTAGGGGCGACAGGGAGCGCACTCTTTTCGAGAATAGCATATTTACACTTACTATCATTTACACAAACCCGGAAATACATTTTATGGAATAGGTCTAAGTAGATTTTCTAGATTTGTGCCCCACCCCGAAAAAATTTTGCACCCACCCTTGGTCGCCCATGAGTTGAACATAACACAAATGATGCACATTTGCAGAGGTAAAGTTCTGAAAGGCACCCTTTAATTAGCCGCCACATTTTGACCTCGCACAGGGCGCTGAGTGACCTATGTTCGTCTCTAATTACATGCATACATATCTATATGCGTACGCAGATAATTCACAAGGGGTTATAGGCTCAATGGGGGTTACAGAGATACAACTCATAGATTACTATGTTACAAAATTACATTGTAATGGGGGTTACAAACCTATCAACACACCCCTGCGTACGCCAGTGTACATATCACATATTACCATATTACATGAAATAATCAGTGACATTGTAAATATATCAACCCATTGTAGCATTTTTTTTTTTTTTAATTTTTAACAAATGTAAAATTTTGTAAATTTTAACAAATATTTTCAGACACGTAAAAACAGGAAATAAATTTTTTAACTGGTTCGTTTATTCAACCAGAGTTAGATTGGGCCGTCGGTCAGCGTCTCCCCGGGCCGGTGCGGGCCGGAATTTTACAATAGCCTGTGGACCAATGGGCTGGCGCCCTCCGAAAATCCAAGGTATGAGCCATTTGAAAGCACCAGGTCGTCCCCCAGCATTTTACTACAATGTCTTCCCTCGTCGGTATTATCCGCCCCACCTCTGAGTCCCGTTGAAGTCGGATAAAAGGGGTTTGGCTGAAGTTGTTATTGAAAAAAAGTCTTAAAAATTTATTAAAAGTTCACATATAATTTAGAAAAATATGTTTGTTCTGAAGATAGTGCAACATTTTTCATTGAAAGCTCTTGGTAACTCGTTCACCAAACACGTTATTGATCCAGGTTCGAGTCCACGATAAAAAAAGAAAAGAAAAGCAAAAACCCGCTTACCAGCTCGCTGTAGTGCATAGATCGGTTCTCTGTTTTAATTCCTTGGAAAATTGTAGACCCACTGTCTTGCAATGACGGAGTGGTAACGCCAGGACCTGATTATTTCATAGACCAGGAGTGGGTGGGTACGCATGAGGTCAATGGGAGCCACATTCCAATTTATCATATATTATGAAGAGCCACACCATGGCCACATAGTATTAAATACACAGTTTAAATACTATGGTTACATATTGTACACAAATCTTAAGTGCTATGTAAATTATACATATGAGAAAATATAATTAAGAGAAAGAAAATACAAAATAATTATTTAAAATTTTTATAATAACTCCTAGATGGACCTATCGATGCAACCGAAGGTCTACTTTTGAAGCGATTACGTACAACTTCTACCCTTCATTAACTGCTTCACTTTCTTAGTTAGTCAATTTAACAAGATTCGTTAAAAACTTCTGAAAAAAAAAAAATGATTTAAATTTTCGATGGGAGCCTCATTTAATGAAGAACCGCATTTGCCCACCTCTGGCATAAATGAAAAAGACAGATGTTTAGGGCCTGCTTCTTTTAGGGGCTCAACGCTGCTTCTTTTAGGGGCTCAACGCTACTTCAAGAGACCCCATCATCAGGACTGCCCATCAGACTTTATAACTAGGGCAGTCATTTTATCGAGACGCAAATATTTGCGACGTTTTCTAAGGACTTTAGAGGTGTTTTTTTTTTTGCATACAGTCGAACCTCGTTAAGACGAACACCAAAGGAAACAAAAAATCTGTTCCTATTAACAGCAATTCATCTTATCCGGAAAGGATGGAATGCCGTACAACCTGACGGGACTTCGGACAACGGTTCGTATTAAAAGTAATTCGTCTTAAGCGTGTTCATCTTAACGAGGTTTGATTGTATACGTGGAATGCAAATATGTTACTTGTATCGACCTTATTTATAAAGTTTAAATTCCAGGACGGATTAAGCGAGTAATCGGATATAGCGAGCATTTTCGTTGGTCCCAAGATTCTCGTTACATACGGGTCTTACTGTAATTACACAAGCTTAATTTAAACTACAAGGGGGGGCCCTCGGAAAAAAATTTATCACGGGCCCCACGAAAGCTCAATCCGTCCGTGGGTAACATATTCATCTTTAACCACTTATACGGGTTGAACTCCCAATATTATCGTAGGAAGCGTGTTGTTTTTCTGTTCATTGAAGCCCTGGGTTTGGTTCCTTTCGCTGCAGAGGTTCGGGTTTGTTGGAACATAGTAAGTTCAGTCGCAACATGATCTTTATTATACTTGCACCGTAAAATTTATTACCCTTGCGTCGTAAAAGCACAAACCATCGACGAATCGATTTACTAAAAGAATCGTTGAATGGTTCTTACTGGCTGTTAAAGATGGGGAGGACCCGTTCAATTTTACGTTTTTAGTTCTTTCATGTCATAGTGAAATATTATTTATGACTAGATATGTAAGTCGGAAAATTTTCCACCCTCAAAATTTTTCGGTGAAAATTTTCAGCGGCAAACTTTCCAGTCTTGAAAAAAGAGAGAAAAAGTCTCCTGACTTTTCAGTCCAATAAAGTTTTCTTTTTTAAAAAAATGCCATCAATTCTCTCTTTCTCTGTGTACGTATATATTTTTAAAGTGTTTAAATATGAAAAGCCACATTAGATACATATTAAAAATATTATTGTCGGTCATTCATAACATAATCATAATTCCTTCCTCTCCTGACTACATAGTAAGCAATATTTTGCGAATATTAGATGTTCTTTTCCCATCTTATTAAAACAATATATCTTATATTTTCACTAAATAATTTTAAATTTCATCAAATATTTAAAGTTACCAAACATTTTCAGCTGAAACCCACCCTACTTTTCGATATCGCAGGGGCTCATGCCCTCTAACTACTTTGAAATAACACTGGCAGATAGGTATATAAATCTAAGAAAGCTAATTTTTACACGCAAGAGTATTATGTATAAAATAATACTAAATGCCCTGCACATAAATAAAATTTAAAATATGAAAAAAGTGAATTTATTGCAGAAAAAAAGTGATCCATTATGTCACATTATTATTTATTTTTTCATTAACTATTTTAGGAATTCACATTTTTCACTTTCGAGTTTTATTTATGTGTTTAGTGCAATATGACAAGTTCGCATTTAATAAGCTAACATTTTTAAAAGTGCTAAATATAAGTTATCGGTATCGTTATCATATCAACCGCTGACTCTCTGACCGAACTCCTCTGTGGTAACAGGTTAAAGTAACAGTACTCTAAATTAAGAAGTAAGAATAACAAGTTTAACCAATATTATGCTTCTAAAATTTTCTGAAGACCGGTATTTTCTTCCTGAGGGGTAAATATGGGGCAGAAGAGTACTACACAAACAGTGGCATATTAAACAAATGTTATTTTATAAATATTACACTTACACTGGAAATTTAGTAATTGAAGTGCTGGAAAATGTTTCAAAATTTTGCGAAATTTTTCCAAAAATTTCCGGAAAACCTATATCACTAACTGTAACAGAGATGCTCACAAAAGGTGCAATCGTTTAAGAAGGACGAAAAATTTGCCTGCAGATTTTTCTTCAAAGTTCAGTTGTCTGAACAACGGGACGGAATTCAAAAGTTGTTTGTTCGATTTTGGCCACAAAATATTATTAGTTTTTTTCTCAGAGTCTCAGGAGTTGATGGTAAACTCCAGTTTGAACCGAAAAATCATTGATGCTAGAGGTATTAATTCCTACGATTAACACATGTTTCTATATATAATCAACTGAAGTTCTTTAATTACATAATTAAAAAATTAATTCTATTTCATAAAGACAATGGAATTTTTTGCTCTCTTACCTTGATAACGCAATACCGCATTATCATAAACAAGCGAGAATCTCCATCGAAAGCGTCTTGGAAAATAACTTCAAGGTGGTTCTTATATTTGCTCATGTGTTGTTTTCGATGACAATCGAAATTTTATGCAACTGGGAGTTGTTTGCCACATCTTTCTGAATCAATATTCGAAATGCCAGAAGGTTCGATTTACGTATTTGCAACGCCTTCGCATCACAGAAGTGACCAGTCTTTCTGCATCTGGATAAATTTCATTACCATGAAAGACGAGAGAGGCTTCTCCTGTGCAAATTCTGAGTGTGGCAGAAGTATGATCAGCAACGCTGACGTGCAAACGAGGCGGAGATTATACAGATTTATACAATATGTTGTTGATGTATCGCGGTGGCGTCATCACCAGGCCTGCACGCTCGTCTTACAGAGGTCACCTTCAAAGGTTGCTGTTTAATCTGAAGATGAATCATAACGAAAAATAAAAGTTCATAATATAACCAACCAATTATATAGATTTTTGTATTCTTGTAATGAACCATACGTGTGGTGCCTTAATTAATTATAGCATTTTAATTAGAGTATAGTGTCATATATTAAGTTCGTAAAAGCTAAGAGGAAATAAAAGTAGCTTATCCAATTTTTTTGGTTACGAACACGAATGTAACAAACATGATTTCAGCTAAAACTGAAAAAAAAAAAAAAAATCCGCGCCCTTTTTACGAAGATTTTGTTTTGGATGGTTATGCCGAAACTTTGAAATTCGCCACCGAAGATACACTAGTATATATATGCTGTATTAAATATTAATTCTTTCAAAATCTTAATAGCGGTTGATTGAGTATATTAATTTATAATCTATGCATATGAACTATTAATGGTTATATAAAAGTACAATTTTTGGCAAGTGAAAAAGCAATTACTATTAATTTTATTATCACTTTTCAAATTCTTATCATAGCTACAAGAATAATTCTCCCCATAATTAAAACCTCAGGTGCAAGTAAATAGTATAAAAGAAAATAAAAAATTAATATTTCTGTTTAAAACTTTTTTAATAAATACATATGCTGCAATCTACCGAAGCGAACCGTTGGTGGAACTCCTTATGGTATTTATCATAGAACCTAGTTCATTTTCAATAGGGCTTCTTGAAACAAAGCATTCACGTTGGCGCATCTCCTATTGAAAAGGGGCTAGGTTCCGCGACATTTACAAGGACTTCTGCGAGGAGATCTTATAGTAGACAGTACCAATCTCCCAAAAATACGAGAGAAAGTTAGAAAACGTAAGACATTACTAAAAATCAGTAATTGTGAGTATTTTTTTTTTCGGAATCTGGACCCTTAGATTAAAAAAAATTTTTTTTTCGTTTAAAACACCTTTCCTCGAACGTTTTCAATCATGAGATATTTTTTATTTTATAATATATTTACGGAATATTAATATTTTTGTGTCACTAAAGTGGTGCCCCTTATTCAATTGAACGCCTTTGAATATCATGCGGCAGGCCTGTAACCAGGGTGACTGAGGCAAGGCAAAGGGTATATGGGGCAACTGGGGCGACGCCTCTGCTGGCCCCGCCTTGGCTACGGGCCTGTCATTCGAAACACTAGTGTCTTATGAAACGTAGTTTGAGAAATATCATTTTTGAGGATGAAACAAGTAGCACATGCAAAGCGACAGAATAACAGTAAAAAATATTAAAAATTAAGAATTGGTGGAAGGAACTCAGAACGGTGCATACATACACACAATGCAATTTATTTTCAATTGCTTTTAATTTAGAATTTGCGTTTTTTGTTCATCTATTGCATTATGTGTTTTTATGAATCCGGAATTGAGAAATTTTATACTTTGAATTTAAAGCACAAATCCTTCAAGTCTGATTCGATGATATTTAAGAAGTTTCAACATGTATACAACAAGCTGTGGTTAAGCATATCATTTGACTTCCTTAAAATTGTATGAAAGTCGTGAATAAGAATTAATTATTTTCTTAAATTATCGGTCTCACCTCAGATGGCTTTGCAAAAGGATTTTATGTTAAGTCTGAATTAAAACTACACTGAAAAAGAGACATTTTACATTTTTACATATATTGTAATATATTGAATATAATTAAATATATTAATATATATTTATAAATATATATTAATATATAAATTAAAATTAATTAATATATTTATAATTTATAAGTTATATTATTTTATATATTATTTATTTATTTATTTATTTATTTATTTATTTATTTATTTATATATTTATTTATTTATTTATTTATATATATTATATTTATTATATATTATTTATTTATTTATTTATTTATAAATTAATTAATATATAATTTAATATATGAATAGATCATCATTCAAGTACAATATACAGGGTGTCCCAAAATAGCCGTACCACCCTTAATACTTCGCGTTCTATTCAATGGAAAGAGTTGATTTATATCTCATTTTAAAAAAATTTCAATGCGCTACCTTTAAATGCCATAAAAAGTCCATAAAAATATGGACAGTGTTAAAAAATACAAAACTCACCTTTTCTCTGGCATTTCAAATTGCATCCTATATATTTTTTATATAAAAAAAGCTCATCGAATCCTAGTTCTAATAAGACCGATATGGATTTTGAAGTAAATAGAACTGGAGATATTACGAATTTAAGTTGTAACATATGCGTCCATTCTCTTCAGGGCGACTAACAATTGGGTCAATCCATCTCAAGTGGTCCAATTATAAAAATCCAGCCGCTAGACAATTTTTAATTTTTTTTTTATTTTTTGTCAGTTATTAGCCCTATGTACAAATAGTTCAAAATAACTAATATTTTTTCTTTACTCACTTTAAAAATGGCAGCCATATTTAAACCATAACTGACATCGATTTCCGTGTTCATAGGTATTTGCGTAATTTCAAATATCTTCAGATTTGGAGGCAGTAAAGCTCTGAAACAAAAAGCATTGTTCTGAACAAAGTTTGGGCTACGATTTTTATTGTATACCTTGATTACTTTATTTCAGTTTTTTATGGCGAAAAAGGGGGGCTTAACTAGAGCAAAATATGTGGAAAATTTCGATTTTTTAGAGTCGACATCTGAGATCGGAAAGAGAGTTGAGATTTTCGTTTTTTGTACACGATACGTATATACTAGTACCTTGTCTACTAGTTCTGAAGTCACTCCGAAGTCTGAGATTTAAATCCTATGTTTTTTGTGATACTTTGAAAATGAGGTTTTCTTAAGATTTTACGAATTTTAGGCTTAAATATCTCTGACGGGTAGAATAGGAAAAATCTAATTTTTGGCACAAGGCAAGTTTTCTATAATACTAAGCTGTTAAGAAAATTTTAAGATTGAGATTAAAGTGGAACTTATGAAACTTTTTACCTAGATTTTGTATATCATTATGCATAAAGTACACAAAAGTTTTGAAAACGTTCATAGAACTCAAATTATACATTTTGTTTTGAGAGTTTTCTTCCTAATTTTAGTGGGTCGGCTAACATTTTTTATCATATCTTATCGATTCAAAATTTTCTGATTATCGTAGTTCACGGTATGCATATTGATTGTGTGAATAAAATGTAATCAAAAATAGTTCTATATGCTGAGAACTGTTTTAGCTTTAAGGTTTACCGCATTTGGTAATTTCGAGCTAAAATTTTCATTTTTTTGATATATATTTTTCGAAATAAGTTAAATTTTCATATTTTATCGATGAATATGCGTTCGTTACAGTACAGTATATTAGAAAATGCAATAAACTAAGAAATATAATATTTATTTAAAAAAAAGCCACCTGAACGAGGTCGATTACTTTAACCCTTTAAATTCCGCTCCCAGATCCCAATACACTTTTGAAGTTTTTCCCTCATTTACAGCGTTCGAAATTTTCAACGTAGATACTCAATCCAAAAATAATTTTTTTTAATGATTATCATCATTTTTCACCATGTTCCAAAAGTGGATCTTTGGCCACTACTGGCTATATAAAATGATCAAAATTTGAAAGTACATTTAAAATTCAGTTTAATATGAAACAAAACATACAACACAGACAAATATATGTATATATACACATGTATATTATAGAAACATACATATACATGTATATAAAAGTCGTACATGGAGGGCTTTCCCTCCCAACCCGTAAATAAAATTGAAAAAAATAGCTTTATAGGAGCCAAGTGAAGGTGTTTTACTTCCCTCCTAATTTTTCTACCTCCTATTTGTAAATCTTGTGCGAGTTTGATATATATATATACCGCTAGTGCACAGAATTTTCCAATGGAGGGTGGAAGCATCAAAATCCGAGAAATTTTTGGTTCAACGTTTTATATGGCTCGCATAGGGCTAATGTCAACATTTCTTTAATATGGAGGTGAACATCCATAACACCCTTTATTTATAAGCCTGACATATACCATGAGCGTATCCAGAAAAACATTCTCAGAGCACAGATCCTTTTGTGCGGCTACAGAGTACAGACCACTTCATCATATTCCTGAATTTTGCATAATAAATCAATTTTATGTAGTTTTCCTCAGCTCGTCTGGGGGAAGCAGCATGAACTGGTTCCACGGGATAGTGGAGGCCGCCAACCTTGTTTTAAGAATTACACGCCCACATATTCGACTTGTTAAGCCAAATTAGTATAAGATTTATTACGGCAGTATTTCGTCCCATTTTTGACAAAATAGGTTTAGGTTCCTTTTCTCCAAAAACAAAAAGCTCTAGTTTGAGCTGTAATTAATACGTGGGTGGCAAAAATTATTGTATAATAAATTCCCCCACGAAAAACTCACAAAAATCTCGCCCCGGAGGCTTTTCTGTGTTGACCATATTTGGCAATTGTGTTATCCCTGCGGAGGGTAATAATACCTTAACATCTTTACATACGGAGAAAGAGAGCGTTGTTTCCTGTCCTCATTCGTCTAGCGGTCCAAGACACTCCGGGCTAAACGGAGGGACCCTGGTTCGAATCCAGGATGGGGAAAGCGTCTCTTTTTCTCCAAAATTACACAAGCTCTAGTTTGAGCTGTAATTGAAACGTGGGTGGCAGAAATTATTGTATAAAATAGGTTTAGTTATTGGTTTGATGACTATTCAACTCGGAATAGACTGGAACTGAATGATTTTATATTTTGGATTGGTGTTATTTCAAAATCATGGCGAATTCTGTCCTTAACCCACAAAAATGGAAGTCTGTGTCCTCCTTTTCGTGTAATATAGGTATTTTAGCATAAGTGCTGCCACGGTTTGTCTACAACAGCGATTAGCTGTATTTCTGACAGTGCGGATGTTGGAATGAAATATACTATTAAATAATATTTTTTCTCGTTTGCAACCAAATCTGTTACAATTACTTTCCGATAATTTTGCAAAGCTTCGAAAATTTAATTTTTGAGATTTATTTCTTCTTCTGTGTACGGGACAATGTTATATTTTTCGAAGAAAATTTCGCAAAGGGCTTCTAAACCACATTAAATATATTTATAGTCTGTTCCATGTTATCCTCACACGAGTAAATAGAATACAAGCGATACTTTGTGACAGAATTTTCAAAATAAAAATAACTGTTTCTCTTATGTACAAATTGAATTACAACTTGTAATGTGATTCTGAAAGTAGAAAACTATTTACTTTATTTTTTATAATCACATTACAAGTTGTAATTCAATTTGTACATAAGAGAAACAGTTATTAGGTTATCTCAGGTTATAGAACTCTTTAATTTAACGGATAGGAAAAGGAAAAGAACTTTACAGCTACTTCAAAATCTAATACATTTAAATCCAATAAGTTAACGCAATCACCCTGTTACTGGACGTATTCTAAACTTTTAGAATACGACTTCACGTTCGCTTTTCGCCTTTTTGGACCAACTATCTATCTCTCCACGTGTTGCAAAAAAGGTTACAATTGCCATTATTTAACTACTTTTTAACGTTTAATTTCTCGATTTCCAGGGGAATATCGTTGTTAATTTTCACACATTAAGGTTTGTAATGTGTCTACATTACGCCCAAATAAATTAGTTAGATTCGGCATGTGAGCTCCGAGGAAGTGGGGGAGGGGTTACTTGTGAGTTTTCCTGATTTTCTCAGTCTGTAATGTAAATATGAGCCAATCTCCTAAAAATTCCTCAATACGTCCTCTCTATCTCTCAAAGGGGCTGAGTGATTACACGCTTCCACCCCTTCCTATCTCCTTTAATAACGAGAAAAGCAACAAAAATTGAATATTATATTCAAATTTAGCCTTCTTATAAAGACCGAAGTATAGGAGGGGGCAACATAGGGTGAAGTCCAGGCCCCCACCACAAATAATTAATAGGCTACGTATTTTTGTACGATATGAAAAGGAATCTTGATTTTGTGCCTGTGGAAATCGTAACGTGTCTTATGTTCAGTGTTTTTATTAGATAAAGTGAAAGAAAATACAATGTTTCAGTAACGTACGCAAACATTTTATAAGGGGTTATGGGTGTACTAAGAAGCGGGGAGAGTTTCGACAATCAAAATTTAATTGTATACAGGAAAACAAAAGGTCAGTGGGGTTATGACTAACCCCTGCTCCCGGTGCTATTACAAATAGTTTTTATGTTACAACTACCAAATGTTCAGGGCCGGACATTAGCTGAAGCCATTCCTCTCTCCCCCAAAACCGAGCAGTTTTTAAACACAAAAAGATATACTACTCATGCTAGGTTATATAAAAAGTGATCGCGAACTTGTTTTACAACTTCGTAATAATTTTACAAAAGTCTCTGATTGGAGCATAGCCCTCTACCTACAAAAGAAAAAAATGTAGATGCGCTTCGGAACCATTGATTAGTTGTAATATCATCAATCAGATAATAGCAATTATCAACACTATATTAGATGAAAACGTCACTGAATTAAAAATTTACCAAAAAGTTGAAGTGGGGGGTGAGGTTTATTTCAACCCTCAATCCAGAAAATTAACCATGTTAAAAAAAATGCACGTTAAAATCTAGGCGATGGAGGTCAAATCCTCGCGACCCCCCACCCTCTCACCGTTGGGATAGGCAAATGGGACGATGTCTAAACGTTCTCTAGTGCATAATATTTAAAAACTGAGGTTTTTTTATAATTAATTATGGAGAGATTTAAGAAATAGCGATAGGCCGCCAATTCTAAGAAACTGTTAATCCTCGTGCTTAAGAATACTGTAAATTTTACTTTTGTTGTTCGTAATACGGTGAAGATAGCTTGCAAACTCACCAAATTGAGCTCACCTTTTGCTGACAGTATAGAAGCAATGAAACCTTTATCTCGGAAAAATAAACAACCCAGCAGTTACTCGTTGCTGAAACTAACATTGCTGAAACTAATCCAATCAGTGAAGCTATAGCTATTTCAAAAATGTTTCCTGGGTGCTGTGGATTGAATTCACCCTGTCTACCTATATGAAAAACATGGAAAACCTGGTAAAGTTAGGGCAGTTTTTCTCACTGAAAAAGTCAGAGAAATTCGAAGTGTACAGGCTTAAGTTAGGGAAATTTGAAATTCATTGTTATAATACGTAGGGCAGTCAAAAAGTAAGTTACACTTTTCAAAAAACAAACAAACAAACAAAAAATAACTGGGTCGAAATTATAGAAAAATGTCTTGCTTACATCAAAGTACCATTCAAAAGCTACATTTCGACGTAATCCCCTCCTTTATTTAAACATTTGTCGAGGCGTGGTACGTATGCTGTCCAACTTGTGATAGCAATTGTTGGGTTGCAGCTTTCACCTCCTTATTCGAATGATACCATCTCTTTACAAGTTCTTGTTTCATGGTACCAAAGATTTGGAAATCACATGACCCAATGGCCGGGCTATAAGGGGGTTGGTTCCATACTTCCCACCAGTGCCGTATTTCCCAATAGGCTATACTAGGCTATAGACTAGGGCGACAAAATTTTGTGTATTGAGTCTGATAGAACAAAATCAATACCAGACGATGATATAATCAGATGTTTTGGCGAGAAGGAAGCTAGACGTCATGCTTTCCATTTAAATACCAGTGTTTAATGGGCTTTTATTTATTTTTTGCTAAAATTAAAATTTATTTCAATGAAATTGAATTTGATTTATTATATACCAAAAGAATAATACTTCAATATAAGTTAATATTGTTTAATGTTTATGTTTCAATTTATCAGTGTCTTTCAACACATTCTTTGTCAGTACATAAGTTTTTGGCGTATATTGAATATAAAAATTTTTACGTTTCTACCACTGATTGGAAGGCGGGGCGGCCAAAAATAGCAATGGGGCGTCAAAATAGCCTAAGGGCGGTAAAATAACAAATCCTCCCATGACTATAACTATGGACTGCTATGTCTTCAAAATGCAACCAAAACTTATTGCTCACATTGTTAACTAACAGAATTAAACAGATTGGCATAGAAATTTATCTGCAACTTATTAATGAGGGATGTAACTGATAAAATTGATATTGGCGATTGATGAACGTATAATGACCGATTATACTGATAACTAATTAAACTGGTGCTGATGAATAACAAGAAACTGATATTTAATATGGCTGAAGCCATTTAAACTTCATTGAAATATCTAAGTGTAATAAAAAAATTTGATTTATGTGATATTTTACGTTTATATACCTTTATTTTTCTTTCATATTTATTATCATTCAGGAAACACTATCAGACAAAAGCGACAACAGGGAAGAGGCCGGGAAATATCTGACAACATTGTCAACTTAACTAGCCTCGGTTACCCAGATAAAAAAGTGTGACAACATATTTTAATAACAACAAGAGATAAACTATTTATATCGAACAAGGCGAAATTGGGAAAATAATCACATAATACGTACAAACTGTATAAATACAATATCAATAGAACAAATATAAATGTTTTAGAAAAGGAAATCAACAGAAAGATTAGTAAACATTGATACTACATGCAGATCATGAACGATATTTGGTAGAGAGGTGTAGTACACTCTTATAAGTGACTTGGAACGAGCTATACGTTCCGTGTTAAACATTAATTAATTAATTAGTTCGGCTGCTGAAAATATAGTTAACATGCATGAGTTATGAGCCCCAAGCAGAAAACGTGAGAAGCTTGAATTATTCACATATTTCTTAAAATTAAAAATTATCCGTATATTTCTTAAAATAAAAAATTATCCATATATTTCTTAAAATTAAAAATTATCCATGTATTTCTTAAAAAGAAGCGTTTGCCAAATGTGTAATTAAAACTAGAAAAAAGGGTTACTAGCTGAATTATCTAACTTGTAAAGGATTTCTATCGTACTAATCTCCTTTTCTTCATATGTATATAGTAATACACATTTTTTAAAATAAATGGAAGATGAAATATCAGCTTTGCTATTATATAATTAAACTCGTTTTTGAACTAGAAAAGGGCCGTATGTAAACGTTGGGTTAATATTTAATTAATGTAAATTTTTAGTTGTGAAGAAATGCATTTTTTAATACAATGGTTGAATTCGTAAATTCCCAGTAATTAAGCTTTGGGGTTCGTGTCAGCGGATTTTACGGTTTTGCAACTTGTTTCGATTATGTAAATTTTAATATATTATCATATGTTGTTCACTATAATTAGCAACTGGAAATTGATCAAGATTTGGCCTGGAAAACCAGGAAAAATCAGGGAACTTTGAATCAGAATTTGAGTAGATACCACATGTATATTTCATATATTTGAATTTCAGATTTTTAAATATTTCTGCGTCACATTATATCAAAATTTTCTCATAGTTCTTAAAGTTGTAATTTCAGTTTTAACTTATTAAGGCAGAATCTTTGTAAAAAAGGTGAAAATTTATTATTATAGACTTTATCCACGCAAATTAAGGAGGAAATTTACTAAGTTGTTGTACGCTTTAACAGGGTTTCGATTGCAGTAAAGAATTTTCGTTTTGTATATTTTGAATGTAACTAAACAAATATTGCATTTTCGAGTTCTTGTTATAATCGAGTGTAACTGCAAGCTATAATTTTGGGAACATTAGGATTAAACTAACGCTTAAGAGCCAATAATACCAGGTCCCTGCAAGGCCCAGGATTGCTGGCAAATTTGGCTTATGAGTAAATCCGGCACTAAACATGTGATGTTAGTTTTCAAAGGGTAAAGTAATGTTAAGGTAAAAGAAAACTATTTCAGCAAATATGGAAACGGACACGAGCCGGACAGCGATGAAAGCAACAATGATAATCTCTCACTGGTAACGATTTTGAAGTAGTTTTCAGTTTTCATCCACCGGGATCCTAAAAAAAGCGAATCCTACAGATTTGTCTTATTTGTCAATGCCATGATCCGATCCTGTACCTGCAGTTCCGAGGAGTTTCAATGAACAAATGGTTTTGCTTTTTGGTTTCCAAAATTCATAATACGAAACTTTAATTTAGAATTAATTTCCAACGGAAAGCAAATTTGAAACTTTCTATATTTTGTAATTATATTTAGAACTCTTCTAGTGTTATCTTTATATTTTTATTGAAATATAAAATTTATTCTTGCTTATTTTCTCTTCTTCTCTTGATTCAATAGGTTTTCTCATATGTCCTTGATATTGAAAGGAAGGTTCATGTTTAATTTATAATGCATACGTAAAACAAATAGTAGCCATATCTGCAAAAACAGCTTTCTAAACAAGAGCTGCTCCACCCACAATAGTTCGTTTAAAAGTTTGCTATAAAAGCACAAAGACAGCCACTGAGAAATTAATCAGGTTGGAACCACCTCAGCAATTTGCAATGGGTTGGACCACAGGAATCGCAATTCTGTTTATTGCTGCAACTTATACTACAGTAGCATCTGCAGCAAGCGCAGCATTTAGCGATGCATATACCGCTAGCCAATTCACAAACCAATTGTTGAATGGAATGGCACAAAGTGGTGCTTTCACAAATGACCAAATATCTACAATTGATACTATGGGAGATGTGATAAACACGATGATACAAAGTAGCGCTGGCAATCCTAGAAGGATAAGCGCTCTCGAAATGACCATTTTGTCTTTGATTGCTGATTTAATAGCTATGGAAGGCGGTAGTAATATCGCAGGCCAAACGAACGCATTTGCGAAAGCTGCAAGTCAAGCATTCGTAGCAACAACAGGAACAGTGGATCAAACTCGAATTAACGAAATGATTTCCATAGTTCGAATGATTGCCCAAGATTCTGGAGAAAATGAAATTCCAGGAGCAAATGCTGGATACGTAACAACGGTTAGTCAACCTTCACCAGTATACTCAGGTCAACAATATAGTGTAACCTATACTACAAAAACTTCAGCGGGAGCTGGCGCAGGAGTTGGGGCCGGCGCAGGAGCTGGTGCTGGAGCAGGAACTGGTGCTGGAGCAGGAGCTGGTGCTGGAGCAGGAGCAGGTGCCGGTGTCGGCGCAGGAGCAGGTGCTGGAGTCGGTGCAGGTGCAGGAGCTGGTGTCGGTGCAGGAGCAGGTGCTGGGGTCGGTGCAGGCGCAGGAGCTGGTATCGGTGCAGGAGCAGGGGCAGGAGCTGGTGCCGGTGTCGGTGCAGGAGCAGGAGCTGGTATCGGTGCAGGAGCAGGGGCAGGAGCTGGTGCCGGTGTCGGTGCAGGAGCAGGTGCTGGGGTCGGTGCAGGCGCAGGAGCTGGTATCGGTGCAGGAGCAGGGGCAGGAGCTGGTGCCGGTGTCGGTGCTGGGGTCGGCGCAGGAGCAGGAGCTGGTATCGGTGCAGGAGCAGGAGCTGGTGTTGGGGCAGGAGCAGGGGCAGGCGCCGGTGCGGGAGTAGGCGCAGGATTTGGAGCAGGAGTGGGTGCAGGTTTCGGAGCAGGAGTAGGTGCAGGTTTCGGAGCAGGAGTGGGTGCAGGTTTCGGAGCAGGAGCAGGTGCAGGTCTCGGATCCGGATCTGGAGCTGGTGCAGGAGTCGGCGCCGGAGCCGGTGTAGGCGCGGGAGCCGGAGCAGGTGCTGGTGCTGGAACCGGAGTTGGCGCTGGAGCTGGTGCAGGAGCCGGTGGAGGCGCAGGTGCCGGGGCCGGAGTTGGTGTAGGTGCGGGATCCGGGCGGGTGCTGGTGCGGGCTGGTGCTGGTTATTGGGACCGGATACGGAATTGGTTACGGTGCAGGCTACGGCGGTGGAGCTGGAAGCGGTGCAGGCGCTGGAGGTGGTGCGGAGCTGGGCTGGAGGTGGTGCAGGCGCTGGGTGGTGCGGGAGCTGGAGGCGGTGCGGGAGCTGGCGCTGGAGCCGTGTTGGTGTGCGGGTGCTGGTGCAGGAGTCGGCGCCGGAGCCGGTGTAGGCGCGGGAGCCGGAGCAGGTGCTGGTGCTGGAACCGGAGTTGGCGCTGGAGCTGGTGCAGGAGCCGGTGGAGGCGCGGGAGCAGGAGCAGGTGCCGGGTCAGGAGCTGGAGCTGGTCCAGGATATTGGTCCGGATACGGAATTGGTTTCGGCGCAGGGTACGGTGGTGGCGCGGGAGCTGGATCTGGTGCAGGAGCTGGTGCTGGTGCAGGAACTGGGGCAGGAGCTGGAGCTGGAGCAGGAGTGGGTGTTGGAGCTGGAGCTGGAGCAGGAGCTGGTGCAGGAGTCGGTGTTGGTTCTGGTGCCGGGGCTGGTGCAAGTGCTGGTTCAGGAGCTGGAGCAGGAACCGGAGCTGGTGCTGGTGCGGGCGGCGGTGCAGGTGCAGGAGTCGGTCGGGGTTATGGTGCTGGATACGGAATTGGTTACGGTGCAGGCTACGGTGGTGGAGCAGGAGCTGGATCTGGTGCAGGAACTGGATCAGGCGCAGGAGCTGGTGCCGGTGCAGGAACTGGGGCAGGAGCTGGAGCTGGATCAGGAGCTGGAGCAGGAACCGGAGCTAGTGCTGGTGCAGGTGCGGGCGGCGGTTCAGGTGCAGGTGCCGGCCAGAGTTATGGGGCTGGATACGGAATTAGCTATGGCGCAGGGTATGGTGTTGGCGCGGGAGCTGGATCTGGATCCGGTGCAGGAGCTGGATCAGGCGCAGGAGCTGGTGCAGGAACAGGGGCTGGTGCAGGAGTCGGTGTTGGCGCGGGTGCCGGAGCAGGTGCTGGAACCGGAGTTGGCGCTGGAGCTGGTGCAGGAGTCGGAGCAGGAGCCGGTGGTGGCGCGGGAGCAGGAGCAGGTGCCGGGTCAGGAGCTGGAACTGGTCCAGGATATTGGTCCGGATACGGAATTGGTTACGGTGCAGGCTACGGTGGAGGAGCTGGAGGCGGTGCTGGAGCTGGCGCAGGAGCCGGTAGTGGGGCTGGAGCTGGAGTTGGCGCGGGAGCTGGATCTGGTGCTGGAGCTGGATCAGGTGCAGGAGCTGGTGCAGGAACTGGGGCTGGAGCAGGAGCTGGTGCAGTTGCTGGATCAGGAGCTGGAGCAGGAACCGGAGCTGGTGCCGGTGCAGGTGCGGGTGGCGGTTCAGGTGCAGGAGCCGGCCAGGGTTATGGGGTTGGATACGGATTTGGCTATGGCGCAGGGTATGGTGTTGGCGCGGGATCTGGATCTGGATCTGGTGCAGGAGCTGGATCAGGCGCAGGAGCTGGTGCAGGAGCTGGATCGGGCGCAGGAGCTGGTGCAGGAGCAGGGGCTGGTGCAGGAGTCGGTGTTGGCGCGGGTGCCGGTGCTGGAACCGGAGTTGGCGCTGGAGCTGGTGCAGGAGTCGGAGCAGGAGCCGGTGGTGGCGCGGGAGCAGGAGCAGGTGCCGGGTCAGGAGCTGGAACTGGTCCAGGATATTGGTCCGGATACGGAATTGGTTACGGTGGGGGAGCTGGTGGAGGAGCTGGAGGCGGCGCTGGAGCTGGCGCAGGAGCCGGTAGTGGCGCTGGAGCTGGTGTTGGCGCGGGAGCTGGGTCTGGTGCTGGAGCTGGATCAGGTGCAGGAGCTGGTGCAGGAACTGGGGCTGGAGCAGGAGCTGGTGCAGGTGCTGGATCAGGAGCAGGAACCGGAGCTGGTGCAGGTGCGGGCGGCGGTGCAGGTGCAGGAGCCGGCCAGGGTTATGGGGCTGGATACGGAATTGGCTATGGCGCAGGGTATGGTGTTGGCGCGGGAGCTGGATCTGGATCCGGTGCAGGAGCTGGATCAGGCGCAGGAGTTGGTGCAGGAGCTGGATCGGGCGCAGGAGCTGGTGCAGGAAGTGGGGCTGGTGCAGGAGTCGGTGTTGGCGCGGGTGCCGGCGCAGGTGCAGGTGCTGGAACCGGAGTTGGCGCTGGAGCTGGTGCAGGAGTCGGAGCAGGAGCCGGTGGTGGCGCGGGAGCAGGAGCAGGTGCCGGGTCAGGAGCTGGAACTGGTCCAGGATATTGGTCCGGATACGGAATTGGTTACGGTGCAGGCTACGGTGGGGGAGCTGGTGGAGGAGCTGGAGGCGGTGCTGGAGCTGGCGCAGGAGCCGGTAGTGGCGCTGGAGCTGGTGTTGGCGCGGGAGCTGGATCTGGTGCTGGAGTTGGATCAGGTGCAGGAGCTGGTGCAGGAACTGGGGCTGGAGCAGGAGCTGGTGCAGGTGCTGGATCAGGAGCTGGAGCAGGAACCGGAGCTGGTGCTGGTGCAGGTGCGGGCGGCGGTTCAGGTGCAGGAGCCGGCCAGGGTTATGGGGCTGGATACGGAATTGGCTATGGCGCAGGGTATGGTGTTGGCGCGGGAGCTGGATCTGGATCCGGTGCAGGAGCTGGATCGGGCGCAGGAGCTGGTGCAGGAACAGGGGCTGGTGCAGGAGTCGGTGTTGGCGCGGGTGCCGGAGCAGGTGCTGGAACCGGAGTTGGCGCTGGAGCTGGTGCAGGAGTCGGAGCAGGAGCCGGTGGTGGCGCGGGAGCAGGAGCAGGTGCCGGGTCAGGAGCTGGAACTGGTCCAGGATATTGGTCCGGATACGGAATTGGTTACGGTGCAGGCTACGGTGGGGGAGCTGGTGGAGGAGCTGGAGGCGGTGCTGGAGCTGGCGCAGGAGCCGGTAGTGGCGCTGGAGCTGGTGTTGGCGCGGGAGCTGGGTCTGGTGCTGGAGCTGGATCAGGTGCAGGAGCTGGTGCAGGAACTGGGGCTGGAGCAGGAGCTGGTGCAGGTGCTGGATCAGGAGCAGGAACCGGAGCTGGTGCAGGTGCGGGCGGCGGTGCAGGTGCAGGAGCCGGCCAGGGTTATGGGGCTGGATACGGAATTGGCTATGGCGCAGGGTATGGTGTTGGCGCGGGAACTGGATCTGGATCCGGTGCAGGAGCTGGATCAGGTGCAGGAGCTGGTGTAGGAGCTGGATCGGGCGCAGGAGCTGGTGCAGGAACTGGGGCTGGTGCAGGAGTCGGTGTTGGCGCGGGAGCCGGAGCAGGTGCTGGTGCTGGAACCGGAGTTGGCGCTGGAGCTGGTGCAGGAGTCGGAGCAGGAGCCGGTGGTGGCGCGGGAGCAGGAGCAGGTGCTGGGTCAGGAGCTGGAACTGGTCCAGGATATTGGTCCGGATACGGAATTGGTTACGGTGCAGGCTACGGTGGGGGAGCTGGTGGAGGAGCTGGTGGAGGAGCTGGAGGCGGTGCTGGAGCTGGCGCAGGAGCCGGTAGTGGCGCTGGAGCTGGTGTTGGCGCGGGAGCTGGATCTGGTGCTGGAGCTGGATCAGGTGCAGGAGCTGGTGCAGGAACTGGGGCTGGAGCAGGTGCTGGATCAGGAGCTGGAGCAGGAGCTGGAGCAGGAACCGGAGCTGGTGCTGGTGCAGGTGCGGGCGGCGGTACAGGTGCAGGAGCCGGACAGGGTTATGGGGCTGGATACGGAATTGGCTATGGCGCAGGGTATGGTTTTGGCGCGGGAGCTGGATCCGGATCCGGTGCAGGAGCTGGATCAGGCGCAGGAGCTGGTGCAGGAGCTGGATCGGGCGCAGGAGCTGGTGCAGGAAGTGGGGCTGGTGCAGGAGTCGGTGTTGGCGCGGGTGCCGGCGCAGGTGCAGGTGCTGGAACCGGAGTTGGCGCTGGAGCTGGTGCAGGAGTCGGAGCAGGAGCCGGTGGTGGCGCGGGAGCAGGAGCAGGTGCCGGGTCAGGAGCTGGAACTGGTCCAGGATATTGGTCCGGATACGGAATTGGTTACGGTGCAGGCTACGGTGGGGGAGCTGGTGGAGGAGCTGGAGGCGGTGCTGGAGCTGGCGCAGGAGCCGGTAGTGGCGCTGGAGCTGGTGTTGGCGCGGGAGCTGGATCTGGTGCTGGAGTTGGATCAGGTGCAGGAGCTGGTGCAGGAACTGGGGCTGGAGCAGGAGCTGGTGCAGGTGCTGGATCAGGAGCTGGAGC
>QLNU02014988.1:0-10474 GCA_006491805.2 Dysdera silvatica
TCTCTCATTGATTAACTTTAAGAACTAAAGCATTTTTTTATAAACCTTGTGAATATTTAATTAAAGTTTTAAACCAAACGACAACTATACTAACACCTTGAAAAAGGGCTTTCTTAATAACCTTTCAAATCCGTTTTTTCCTAATAAAAAATTCCACTTCAAACCTCTGTCTTTTTTGTCACTTCTTTAAATTAAATCATTTTTATACAGCCCGCACACCAGAAACAATCTTTCTTAAACCAATAGGTCATTTGCCTTTTATCTTTTTAAGAAGTCTCTAGCACTGAACGAGCTTTAACACCATTCGGACCGCCAGGCCCCGGGTTCTATTCCCCGCGTACGCATAAACCACTTTTCACTACAAGCCAAATTTCATTGGTTTTCCAAGGCGTAAATTCCTTTAAGCAGATCGTATTTTTCTGAACGCGATGCATATTTTTCGCAATTTTAAGAAGAACATTTCATTTTTAAAAGTATCTAAAAAATTTATTACTTATATAAGTACTTATTCTTCTCTAATAATTTCAAGCAAAAAGCTATCTCCCATCTGTCAACGATAATAAATAAAGCATTGTTTTTACAAACCTTGCGAAAATTTAATTCGAATTTTAAGAAGAAAGACAACTATCCTAAAATATGGAAAAAAGGTCTTTCTTAGTAACCTTTCAAATGCGTTTTTCACTCCTAAGAAATTCCACTTCAAACTTCTGCCTTTTATGTCACTTCCATAAATTAAAGCGCAATAATATACAACTTACGCACCCAAAACAATCTCCCTTGAAACAACATTTCATTTCTCATTCACCTTTCTAAGAAATCTCTAGCATTGAAGCGACCTTTTACTCCATTCGAATAACCAAGTCCCGGGTTCTATTCGCTATGTACGCACGCCACTTTTTTTTTCAAAATTTATCCATTTTCCAAGCCGTAAATTGCATTAAATAAGCCTACATCGTATTTTTCTGAATGCAATGCATATTTTTTCACATTTTTAAAATGATATTTCATTTTGAAATTCATGTATAATTATGCCTAAAATTCTGGACTTAATTACTTATTCTTTCCTAATAATTTAGAGGAAAAAGCTTCCTCTCATCAGTCGACGTTAAAAAATAAAGCAATTTTTCAAACCTTTTGAATATTTAACTCGAATTTTCAACAAAAGAACAACTATCTTAAATCTTGAGAAAAAGGGCTTTCTTGATAACGTTTTTACTGAAGAGCAAATCCACAGTATTGCGTCTAAGATACTTACGCTGCTTAAAAGAGAACTTGGTGATTTAGTGTCTTCCATTTTTGCTAAATGGTGTCTTACAATGCACTGACGGTAGCAAGTTTCGGAGCATTTAATTATGCCTTGGTCTAAGGGTTGGCAAACAGAAGTCGTGTTTGGAGGAAGAAAAATTAATTTGCATTTTCCAAAGCAATGTCAGGATGAGAAGAAACATTATCTAAAATTAAAATCACTTCTCTTTTTTCTCGCTGCATTTTTCTATCAAAGCATAACAACCACTCAACCATTAAATCTTTGTTCATCCACGATTTTTTATTTGCCCGATATTGTATGTCTACTGCATCAACATTAACCCCTTTATAATATCGTGGTTTCATAGCTTTACCCATGATCAGAGGTCTTTCAAATTTACCTATCATATTCACACATAACATAATGGTTATCATACTTAATTTTGCCACCACGTTTTAATTAACGTTTTAATTAAAACGTGGGTGGCAAAAATTATAGTATAATAAATTTCCCCCACGAAAACTCACAAAAATCTCGCCCCGGAGGCTTTCTTGTGTTGACCATATTTGGCAATTGTGTTATCCCTGCGGAGGGTAATAATACCTTAACATCTTTACATACGGAGAAAGAGAGCGTTGTTTCCTGTCCTCATTCGTCTAGCGGTCCAAGACACTCCGGGCTAAACGGAGGGACCCTGGTTCGAATCCAGGATGGGGAAAGCGTCTCTTTTTCTCCAAAATTACACAAGCTCTAGTTTGAGCTGTAATTAATACGTGGGTGGCAAAAATTATTGTATAATAAATTCCCCCACGAAAACTCACAAAATTCTCGCCCCGGAGGCTTTCTTGTGTTGACCATATTTGGCAATTGTGTTATCCCTGTGAAGGGTAATAATACCTTAACAAAATATATTATGAAGGAGAGAAATGTACTTGCAAATTTTGTATGAGAGCGAATTACTCTTATATTGTGTTAATAGAAATTTTACTGTTGATGGAGCCCAAGAGTAAATTTGTACACAGCCCTTGAAAGGAAAAAGAGGGATATGGCTGAAACCGAGGTGATCTTAGCCTGGAGGGAGACTAATTTTAATCAAGATAAGCGGACCCCGCAAAAGCGACCACCGCAAAAGCGACGGCTTCACTTAACATATATAATATAAAAGGAATATATGAGTTGTAGCTCTGTAACCCCTCCCATTAAGCCTATAACCCCCCCTTATGAACTTTCTGCCTACGCCACTGCCAGCATGCAAAAGTATCTACATGTGGTGTGTAAGAAGCACAGGATGCAAATAAGATCAGCTGATCAACTGCGTAGACGATTAAGACATCGCATCCTGTGCATCTCATTCACCTGTTGTAGATGCTTTTGATTGCTGAACGTGTTTCGAATTTACTCTTTTCTGATACTATAAAGATAATGCGACCTTAGGTTCCATTACAAATATCGTTCGTCTTGATGCGTAACATCACCCCTCTTATTCTAGGACACCCTGTATATCTTGAAGGTAGCGCTACTCATTCAATAACCTACAGTTTGTAAGACACTACGACAAACCAGTTAACGTTTACGTAACTTATTTCATGCAACCTTTTACAAGATAATAATCTAACAACAGAAAATTAAATAGTACTATAATGATGGAATAAATAACTAGTGGGTAATAAAATAAAAACTAGCATAGCGTAATTAAACCTGATTGCTGCCAATCTTCGGTTAATAGCCATTTTTATGGCGATCAGTTAGATAACATCTGTAATAGAAAGTGGGACGGGAATTCCAGTCACCGATTGCTTGTAAAGCCTCCAGGCAATAGCCATAAGAAGTTTTGACATTTGTTCGAACACCTGGAATTACGCAGCGGGAGGTCAATACAGAAGCACGAGAGCAGATTTTAGAGGGTAATTTTCTTTTCTTTCTATAGATTACAAATGTATTCTTAGTGCTAAGTATTGTATTAGTACGCTCGGCCCCTCTTAAACGAATATTGACGGTCTCCAGGAGCGTGCTTTCGGCGTTAGCGGTCCTCAAAAATGTTTGAACGTCACAAAAAAAACACAAAAAAAAACAAAAAAAAACTGACCGCGATTAAGCATTATGATATAAAATTCGCCACTGATCTAAACGCCAAAGGTAACGAGAAGATAATGAAGCTAAATTAGAAATAGACATTTCTATGGTTAAATATTTTCTGAAAGTTACAAATAATTTCCAGCTTTTTATGATACAGGGTGATCAAATATATTTTTTCACTTTGTCAATATGTGGGTGGTCCCCTAAATGCACAAGTCACCGAAACTTTATTGGAAAGTGTGCATTCAAGCATGTTCTATATATCTCCAAAGTTAGAGAATAATTGGCAGAGTAGTTTTGTGGAAATTTGAAAAAAAATAAAAAATCCAAAGTGTCTGGATACTTTTGGGCATATAGTGTAATGTAGTGATGCTAACGCATTTGACTAATAACGTGTATATTTATTTTGACCACCACTTAGAAGCTTCATGAGCATTATGGGAAATATAACGTCACACACAAATGTCAATTTACCAAATACTCTGGCAAAGTATGTAAGGGCCGCTAAAAACTGATTTCTTGGTATTTGCACTGCATTCTTTTATAGAGGCACTGGGCCGCCGCCCAGCTCTCACGGTCTAAGCACGGCCCTAGCGGTTTCAGCCAATAATATTAGATTATCCGGGGGAATAAGTAAATAGCTACAAATATATTAAAATATCTTAGTACGATTACACTAGTACACACAATACTCCTGAAATAATATTTAATAATAATAATATGTTAAAAGTAATATTATACGTACCTATATATATTTTCTAATAAAAGAAAAACCGTTCACCAGCGTACACTTGCGATTTTATTTCTGCTTAAGTTCGGATCGCTTTCGTGAGTTTGACTCACGCGTAAGCGTTACTTCATTTTTCTAATGCCTCAAAGGCTTTTAGCTCATTGCATGAACTCACTGCCCATCTGAAAAGGAAGTCTTCCAGAACGCGACAATGTGAAGATTGGCGACCAATGATTGGGGTCAAACTAATTAGTAAGAAGCGAAAAGATTGCCCTACTCTAAAAAAAAATTGGGGACTGGTGGACTTATTCGTTACTTCACAATAGGATCCTGAAAATCCATTATACCAGCGGTTCTTTAACTGGTTACGTGTTGGATGCTCACGTATATTTTTGCCCACGTACGATTTGCCACGAATTTCCCACCCAAGAGGGGAGAAGCATCGCCTCCGGCGGTCCGGTGGGTAGCTTCCTAATACCCCCTTTTCCTATCCCCCTTCTCTTAGTTCAGTTCAGCTTCTTTTTTTTTCCCCCAACTTTTTGGGAGTTTTCAGATTTATTATTCAATATAACAAAAATACTAGAGAAAATCGTTTACTTATATTTTTATCATCAGTATAATGAATAAAAAACGATTATTCGGTCAAAACTTAAAAGGCGAAAATTAAACAGTCGGAGCCAATCGAAGATATTGTTCAGTATCCATGTTTTTCTTTTAAAGAAGATTTAAATCTGAAACGTAATTCGGGAAAATTTTCTGACGTTTTTGATATGTGAACCACTATACTAGAAAATGATATAATTCTGCAATCTAATCAAATTTAAAAAGCTAGAGGTTTGAAGAAGATAATTAGAAAGCTATTCGTATATTAAAAACTACTGTGAATACGTCTATTCTTGTTTTAAATCCGCATGTTTATGTGGAATGACTTTTCTATATTTAAAATTAACGAAGGCAAATCAAAATTCCCCTCTTACCGATTCCCATATTGAAGATTCATTTAGATTATCCTTGTCGGCATGGATACCCTATTATAAACGCTTGGTAGCGAATACGAAGACATAGACTTTTCATTAATAAACTTTTGATTATTAGTTATCTATTTTCTAATATACATGCATGTTTGATCCTAATGAATCTGTTTTTTTTTGTTTTTTTTTTTGTTTTTTTTAATGGGCCGTTCCATGTTCAGGTATGTGACATTTGTAAATCGTATTTTCCCTAGATAATTATTTCAAAGGTAATAAAACTAAATATTTAGCCGAACTTAAACTTAATTTTATTATTCTAAAAATTTCACTCTTGCATCTGTATAAAAAATGTTGCAGACATATAGAATAATTAACAGTATGGTAATTAAATTTGTAACTATCACATATGCGACAATTTTTGGAAATTCATGTTAAGTGCAATATTTTGTAAATTTATTTCTCTAAATATACAATGATTTGAAGGCTGATTTTTTTTTTTCAGTTGAAAGAGGAACTAAAATTATAGAAAATATTTTTCTTACACACCCATACAATTAAAGCGCTGTTGACGAAAAAATTTGAGCATGCTATCATGAGCATCATCACCAGCAAAATTAGAAGAAAAGGTGAAGAGTTGGTGGAACTGAAAAGCGGACATTTGTTTTACTATAGAGGAACGGAAACTGGAAGAACAAGTGGTGTTGGCTTCTTAATCAACAAAAGAATTAAAGACTGTCTTCTGGAAGTTGAAAGTACATCAGATCGAGCAGCGAGGCTTGTTGTTCAACTAACCCAGCGATACCAACTTCAAATAGTACAGGTATATGCACCAACATCAAGCCATACCGACGAAGAGGTTGAAGAATTTTATGAAGAAATCAAAGAGTTACACACCAAAGGGAAACAACATATCAAGCTCATCATGGGGGATTTCAATGCAAGAATTGGACAACAGGAACAAGGAGAGACATCGGTTGGTAAATACGGATATGGGGAAAGGAATGAACGTGGCGATCAACTCATCGAATTTGCAGAAGCTGAAAACCTTAGCATCATGAATTCATTTTTTAAGAAGAAACCGCAAAGAAAATGGACATGGAAACACCCAAATGGGGGAACTAGTGAAATTGACTATATCCTGGCAAACAAGAAATCAATTATTGAAGATTGCAGTGTACTGAACAGATTTAATACTGGAAGTGATCATCGAATGGTGAGATGTAAAGTGCACTTAAATACTAAATTAGAACGACAGAAGCTCATTAGGAAACAAGTAAGTAAGAGGGTGGATCTAATGAAACTGAAAGTAAATACCGAGGCATTCAAGTTGGAATTAAAAAATCGCTTTTCTGCACTGGAAGGACTTATTGATGAAAGTGATATCTCAGAAGCAAATGAAAACATTGTTAAGACAATAGTTGAAACTGCTGGGGAAATTGGTGGTGTAACCTGTAAAAAGCACAATAGCAAATTATCTGAGAAGACGAAACAGCTCATGAAAAGGCGAAGAGATATGAAGGTGGACAATCGAAATACCAGTTCCAGGATTGAGTACATAGAACTTTGTAAAACTCTGCGCAAAAGCATGAAAGAAGACATAAGAAAATTCAACTGTGAGCTAGTAAGGAAAGCCATTGAAAATAACAAGAGCCTTAGGGTTGTTAAAGGAAGTTTATCTGTTGGGAAGAAACACATCATTGCATTAAAAGGAGAGGATGGCACCGTAACAAGAAATAGGGAAGAAATACTTAGAAGAGTCGAAACACTCTTCAAAATTTATAATGAAAGTAATTATGAATTAAACTACATCAAAGTTAGTCGAAGGAATAGTTCCAAATCTAAAAGAAGTAGTTCCGCCTCACACAAAAGTACAAGAAAGAAAGAATTCCTGGTGCATGTTGGTATTACCAGATATCCCAAAAAGAAGCTGGAAGACACTGCAATCTACCAAATGTCTTAACAGCGGTAACATACCAAACCAATGGGATTCTGCAACAGTAATTCTTTTGCATAAAAAAGGTGATAAAGAGGATTTGAAAAATTACCGACCAATTAGCTTGTTACCTGCTATTTATAAAATCTTCACAAAAGTGCTAACACATCGCCTGCAGAAAAAATTAGATGCAGCTCAACCAAGAGAACAAGCTGGATTTCGAAGTGGATTCAGTACAGTGGACCATATTCAAGTATTAAGAGAATTAATTGAAAGAACACATGAATATGAACTTCCATTGTGTGTTGCATTTATTGACTATGAGAAGGCCTTTGACTCTATTAAAACATCAGCAGTCATCAACTCTTTAAGATCAACAGACATTGAGGATGTGTACATTGACATGGTGAAACGTGTGTATAAAAATGCAAGTGCAAAATTTCGGTTACATAAAGATACCAAAACTATCAAAATTGGTAAAGGTGTGAGGCAGGGAGATACCATTTCTCCAAAACTTTTTACTTCAGCTTTACAGATGATTTTTCAGCAGATAAATTGGAATAACAAGGGAATAAAAATAAATGGTGAATATTTAAATCATTTGCGGTTTGCTGATGACATTGTTATTTTTTCAACGAACCCATCAGAACTCCAAGACATGGTACAGGAGCTCTCAACTAGAAGTAAAGAAGTTGGACTCAAGATGAACCTACAAAAAACTAAGATCATGTTCAATAATTTCGTAGAGGAAACAAAAATACAAGTTGACAACATTGAGCTAGAAATTGCTGATTCATATATTTACCTTGGCCAGCTGATTTCAATGGATGGCAACATTATGAAAGAACTCAACAGACGTATTAAACTTGGCTGGAGTGCATTTGGAAGAAACAGTTTTATCCTGAAGGGGAAATTGCCTTTGTGTCTAAAAAGAAAGGTCTTCAACCAGTGTGTATTGCCAGTCCTCTCTTATGGATCAGAGACATGGAGTCTAACAGTTGGAGCAATACGAAAGTTACAGACAACGCAAAGGAGCATGGAGAGGTGCATGCTTGGAATAACTAGGAGAGATCGAAAAAGAAACACTTGGGTGAGAGAGCAAACTAGAGTAGAGGACATCATTGTTAAAGTAAAAGGGCTGAAATGGCGATGGGCTGGGCATATTGCAAGAAGAACTGATCAACGATGGACAACAGAAATTCTGAACTGGATTCCAAGAGACCACCGAAGACCTAGAAAACGTCCTCAAACTAGATGGGTGGATGAAATAAGAAAACAGGTTGGGGTGACGTGGAAGCGAATTGCTCAGGATAGACTTGTGTGGAAAGCATTTGGAGAGACCTTCATCCAGCAGTGGATAGATAATGGTTGAATATGATGATGATGATGATGATATACATTTGGTTTCGTACGTACAGTCCGCACTAAGCGGGTTTAGCGTTAAAAAAGGTAGGAGAAATTTTGAGGGTCAATATTTTTTGCATATATGCGGTTTTCGCATACGCGGTTTCAACTGTAGTACAGTATATTGAATGATAATTCAACTACGGATATCTAAATATACGAAAATCTGGGCCCAAAATAAAATACTTAAAATTTAAATAACACTATAACTGTCTTCAGAGCCTTTTCACGGTCCTGCCTGTGTTTACACATAAGGGCTATAACCAGTGCCAGATTTAATTCCTAACTGAAAATAACAAACCCAAAGCTATGTCCGCTCGCCGTATCTAAATTCTTTTACTGACATTTAGACCCTTAATAAATCGTGTTGGAGAAACATACTTGAGAGAGTCCTTTAACAAAGCTATTAGAACTTCAACCGTCCACACGCTGGCTGGTAAGACGAGCAAACAGTGATGACGCCTGAACGCAGATTTCAAACAAACTCCAGCCCGGCCGGAGCCTCAGCTAGCTTTGAAATAATGGGCAAGACGCGTAATTAGAACATCTAAGCAAATTGTTGTGCGAGTTACGATGTCCATCTGTTGCAAGTGACGATAATGTAATGCCAAAAGGAGAAAAAAATCCCTCCATGAGTCCCCACTCAGTCTCCAGCTCGACAAGGATGAGACATGGTGTCCTCTTGCCGTCATCTCTCATTTCAGTCGGTTTGAGACCCGTTTAGGAATGCGCCAACACTTCACTAAACGGTTAATGACAGATGATAGTGACCGAACGCTATTGAAATCGACATGAATCGGCTCTGAAATCGGATATGAAGAGGGGATGTTAAATACCGATTCATTCCCTCATTGACGAACCTTAGGGCGTCATGACCTCTTTTTAACCTCCTTCATGTTCGACCTTGACGAAGAATATAAACGGTTCATCAGTTTTTCCCCCTGGCCGCTAATGATACAAGTATCGTCAACACAATGTGTTTTCTGTCTGACATCGACTCTCTCCATTTTGTCAAGGAAAATGGAAATAGACAGCAGACAGCTGTGCGTGTGTAATTTTTCGTCTGTTTCATCTGTTCGTTGCAAATTACCTTGACGTGCTTCATCCTTTAATGAATAATGATGGAGTTTATATTGAAGCTCATTGAACAATACTAACCAGAAATCAAGGTCATGTAGGGAAGGATTCGCCACGTACTGCTTCGATCGAATCCAATAATAATCGCTAACCAGCTTAAAGTAAAATGCTTAATAGTTTAAATTATTATTTCTTTACCTTTTCATTCTAGCGGAACCCTTGACTTCACGAAGGAGCCCGTGTATTCCTAAAGAAAATTTTGGGATTTAATTCAGAAGTCGAACAACCCATACTAAACAAATATCACACTTGCATCCCATTGTACAGTAGTGTATCATTAAGTTTTATAATCACGATATTTTGAGGAACCCTTAGCGGAACCCCGGTTAAGGTACCCTGCTTCAGAGACATTAATTTATAGAGTTACGTAAAGAACTTTCCTAGCTGTGCACACTTCCCTGCAGTCTAGTGTTTCTCAAAGCGTGTTCCGTGGAATCCCCCAAGGTGCAGTGGCGACCCTTCTGGGGTTCCGTAAAGAAATTTTAAAGCATCGCCAACAATTTCAAGAAAATCTGTATATTCTGTTTCCCACCCCAACCAAATCTCGAATTCATTACACTATGTAAATTTCACTGTAGTCCGGGGTTTGGTTCCCTAGGCCTTAAGAGGTTCGGATTCCTCGAAAATTGTAGATCCAGAGGTTCGGATTCCTCGGAAAACAGTAGGTCCCGGCGCAGCATGACCACTGTAGTCTTTGAGCTGTAAAACCGCAAACAAAGAACACGGTAAATAAATTATAAACTGACCCGCAGAACACAAATAATTTATGATTACAATAAGCGTTTGTATAAATTTATGCAAATAATGTACCAACGGTAATTACATGCATGTACACCTCCAACTTTTAAAAATAGTGAACAATTTTTCTCGTATGAAAAAATAATCATTTACAAGCTGTAACAAAATATAAACGGAATATGTAAAGCCACGGTCTGCGAACCTGTAAACTAATTTGCATATATGTAGTTTTATACACA
>QLNU02014988.1:10574-35611 GCA_006491805.2 Dysdera silvatica
TTTGATTATCTTTTTGTTTTTTTACAATAAATCTGTTTAAACTTATATATTTCTCGTTTTATGCCACTACGATCTCCAGCTTTCGAGTCTGGGTATATAATTATTCCGTAGGTTTTGTACGTAACTAATTAATTCACACAACGCAATTTTTAATAACTTACAAATATGAATTTTAAATTGTTTCATTCTTGGAGTTCATTTTTCTAGTAGTTCCAAAGTATTGGCTACTTGTGGGAATTTTCTGCACCATTGCCACTATTCGAAACGGCCCAAATATTTTCATTTTCATCTGGAAATAAAGTAAATTCCAAGGTACAAGGAATTAACAAGATTTGAGGAATTGAACCTAAAAGTAAATTTTGAGTAATAGAACCTAGACTTAACGTAGAAAATCTAACCTAACTACAGAGGAATCGAATCAGTATTTTAAGGAAGTCGTAATTATCAGTTGTTGCTTTTTTGGTGTCATCTCAGTCTCGCCAAATTGGCAACTTTTTTGCAATAACAAACAGCAGTTTTATTCTAAGCAATAATTACAGCCAACAAGCTGTTGGTTAATAATAAAATCTTAATCAAATTCATCAATCAAATTCATCACAACAACGCAAGTCAGCCATCATCACACAATAAATTAAATAATTTTAATACAAATACAACCTTGACACTTCTTATGTTTTCGTTTATTCGCTAAATCTTTTACATTTTGCTGTCCTTTCCTAAACATTTCGGTTCATTTACGTAGAAAAACAAGACATTGAGAAGAGCAGCAAAAACTAGAACATTCAACTTCGCTCTTCTTAATTTGTTTCCCATTATATTCATCTCCATTTTGCCCGAAATTTATAATGGTATTAAACTTTTATGTTATACATCTTCATAGTTACACTTACTCCAAACATTTGCAAATATTTATTAAAATCAAGAATTCTTATCATAGCCGCATATATAATATTATTAGATGATAAATTACTTGCAAAGAAAATTATGATTTCTGGGCGTCTTGTGGAAACGGAACACAGAACCCCTTGATAACCGATCAAGTGCTCTTCACATTGAGCTATAGACGACCATCCAACTTTCCTATGCGAGCGAATATAAAGCTGCACTATGGACAGGTTGTGGGGTTCGATTCCCACCTGGCGCCGATGAATTACTCTTTTTTTCTTTTTTTTTTTCAAGTGATTTATCATTTATTTACTAGTATTGCTTTAGAGAAATATTTTTCAATGTTAAATATCACGTAATATGAAAATCTATACCTGTAATCAGGGCCCGATTAACGCACGGGCCTCTGGGTCCTTGGCCCTGGGCCCTCAAATTTTGCATTTAATCTTTTTTTAGCGAGTTTAAATTGTCAGTTTGAAACCTTTTTTTTTTTTAATTATAACTTAGTAATTTATTAATATTACATTTGTTATTAATTATAACTTACGCGTCATTGAAAACGGCTTTAAACTATTGATTATACAAGCAATATATATATATATATATAACAAGAGTTTGCATTTGTTACTTACTTATTAAATAATTTTGTTGCTAGCGCATGTGGAGGAACCCCAAATAAATACTAGGCCGTAGGCCCCGTTTTGGCTTGATCAGGCCCTAGCTGTATTGGTATATTCCATACCTAGTATTTATTGTGCTGCATTGTATTACATACAAACTCATGTTCGTTTATACTTTACGGCTTAAATGCATCTAAGACCATATTGCACCGAGATATACAATATCTCGAGGAATTCGAACATCTCTTCCCTAATAAACCAAACCTCGGATTACGGTGAGCAATCAGGCAGAACGCTTATTTATTTATTTATTTATTTATTTATTTATACCCAGTCTGCTCCTGTACACAGGGCTGTCTTGAAGAAAATTAGTGAGAGTATGAGGTGTTGTCTTAATCAAAGATCATTGAAATTGCGGGGTTACTATGTGTGTGGAGTTCGTGACGTTCCTGCGCCGCGCTGACTGGCATTTGGCATCTATCCAACCCCAAGATAGCAGTTGCCACTTTCATCAGTTTTTCATTCCTCTTCTGGTTGTACGCAAGATATTTTTCTTGCTTCTTTATCTTCTATATATCTTGCGGTGTTCAGGGGGTTTTCCTCGTTTCTTCATTTGTTTCTATTCAAGTTTGTAAATGACTAGCAAAAAAAAAAGCCGAACTTTGTTGAAAATTGCCCAAAAACCAGCAAATACAAAAACTTCCTCGAGACCTTGGTAGTATACGGCACGTATTTGCTATTTTTCAAAATTTCTTGGGAATACGCGGCGCCCACAGCGGGTACCCTTTGTGAACAACCCTGCGAAACATGTGAAATTTTTTCAGCAACGTTATAAATTTTAAACACGTTCTGGTGCAAAATTGATGTTAATAATAGTATTCATTAAAGTTAAATAGATTAGTATTTTTCGTTGCTAAAATGGCTTATTCACACAGTTGTCCACAGTTGGAAACGGGACTCGTCACTAAAGACTATACGTCCCCAGTCAGCGCAGTTCCAAGTTGATCGAACCCGACACCACTGTAATCGGACTTGACGGTGTAAAGGCGTGAGAGGTAAGCGGCGTAACGGTCGGCGCGAGCGTAAATTCCGCTCTCTCAGTCGTCTGCAGAGGGTCATGTTGGACACATGTGTGCGGGCCACACGTTGGATAGTTGATAACGACGAATCCGGTGCTGTGACAGCTGCTCTGACAATCGCTCTGTCTTCCCGTTCTGTTGTGGCCCTAGGTCGACCGCTGCCGTCCCGACGCTCACATTTGTCGTTGTTTACTCACTCTTGCCAGCACCGTCCAATCGCCGCATCGCTTCGACCCACATGTCCAGCGATTCTTCGATTCGTCCAACCAGCCTCTTTCAATCCGATAGCACGACCTCTTTCAAACTCTGACATATGCTCGTAATGAGCACGAATCTTTCGGCGAGGCATTGTTACAGTCGACGTAAGATATCCGCAGTCAAAATGCAACAGAAATTTTGACCACATATTGAGAATCGCTCCTTATATACATCTGCTGAATGCGCAGTTCCGATGCGCTGGAGTTCCCGCTATTCATTCATTGGACACCAAATTTTAATCATTTGCATGTTCGGTCAAAATGTCTTTGAATACGAAATTTCATTACAGTCGGACAACTTCTTGGTGCGTCGAATTTTTTTAGAGTATATAATATTTTTTCACTGTAAAAAATTCCAACTTTCATGATAAATGAAGGGTGTTATTCCAAGACCATGGCAAATTCTGTCCTTGATCCCCCCCAAAAATGAAAATCTGTGTCTGTCCCTGGTCCCGACAGATATAATGTGTCATATATCCTTGTCCATGACGATTCACTCTCTCTCTCTCTCTCTTTCTTTCTTTCTTTAATAACGGTATCTTTTCTTAGTCTCTTGAAGTTTTTATCGGCAGATTTCACGAGTATGGCAGCCACAAACTATTCTTCGAAACGGCCTTTTTATTGTCTTAAGAGAATTAAAAGCTACCCGTTATCAACTAGGTGTGGGGGATATATTAAATTCATTAGCAATTTTGAGTATTGGGTCTGATATTACATAATCAATATCATACGACTGTATGATCATAATCAGGCATTTTGCCGAGCAGAAAGCTAGATGTCGTGCTTTCCATGTAAATATCAGGGCTTAATAGGCTTCTATTTCTTTGCTAAAATTAGAATTTATTTCATAAAATTGAATTTGATTTATTATATACCAAAAAGAAATAATACTTCAATATAAGTTAATAATGTGTAATGTTTATGTTTTAATTTATGAGTTTGTTTTTGAACGTATTTACTGTCAGCGCAAAAAATTTTAGCGTATATTGAATGTAACAATTTATATATTCCTACCACTGATTTTATTTTGAGGGGGGGGAAATAGGCGGAGAAGGGTAGGGCCGCAGATTATTTGGTTACTATAAAAGGCAGTCAAGAAGTACTTGGTTACAATAAAAGGCAGTCAAGGAGTACTTGGTTACAATAAAAAGAGGTCGCGGTTATTTAGCAACTGCAAAAGTGTATTATGACTTGAAGAATGTTGGGAAACATTGCTCTTGAGCAGCGGTTCTTTAACGTCCCTAGACAGCGGACCCTCTTCAGAGATCACTCGCCCTTGCGGACCCCCCAAGAATTAACTTAAAGTTCAAAACCCAGAATTTGCATCATACATATTTATTTCTAGTGTTTAATCACTAATTTTCACCATTTAAGGAAGGATTTTTTTGTCCCTCCTCATAATTTATTCTTAGCATTAAAGAGTAAATGCTCGTGTCTTAGTACTTTTCCGAACCTTTATAGAACACTGGGAGGGTCTTGCGGACCCCCCCCACGATAAGGTTCTGCGGACCCCAGTAGTCCGCGGACCACACTTTAAAAACCACTGCTCTAGAGGATTCTAAGAAATTGTATAAAATAATATACGGCAGTGTTTTTGCATACAACCTTAAGAACTGTAAAATTAGGATAATGTGTCTGCGTTGTTCATACATATCCGCTTATTCGAAATAGTTCATCAGTTCATGACCTTAACCAATAACGGATTAAAGGTGGTGCAACCAGTGCCGTCGTATTGGCGTCAAGCTAAGGGGGAGACAAAGTGGCCTAATGACTCCTAAATGCAGACGAAGAAAAATCCAGTTTGCCCATCTAAACGCTTATTCTTAAATAAGTTTCAATGGATCAAATTGATAATTGAAGATAATTAATATTTGGCCGGGGATCGCAAAAATTTAGGCTCGCACCGGGTGCCATGTGACCTAATTTCGTCTCTGCCTTAGCTGAATATATACAAGGCAACAGGTGAATAACAAATAGCAAGATGCTTAGCTGCTAAACATTACGGTACAAAAATATAATAATAATTACAGTTCAATAATTCGATAAATGTATGTCATATATGTGTTTGTGTGTGTGTGTGTGTTCTTGGATAAATCGATACCTGTAACTAATTTTAGATAAAGTTACTTATTATATATATATAAAATGGAGAAAAGAGCTATGTGTTTTCACGAACGTCATTATAAAGGTTATCGAAAAAAAATACTCCATCTGGGAAACGGGGCAAATGTTCAATATTCTCATTACAACGCCTATAAATAGAACAGAATATAACGATATCGATTGCAAAATCGACTGCAAAATCGATTTCTCTATCGACTGTAGTTTACACTGCGGTCAGTAATGTATTCATGCCTTACACCTCCAATGACATTCCGATTTCCCAACTTTCATTATTATCCTTTTATCTTAAAATCAATTTTCATAAATCATACGCAAATCCTGAATATCGTTACTTAAATTAAAAATTATCGGGGATGGAAAATATACTTTAACTGATTTTTGCTCCAAAAACTTGAACTAAATTCACATCGCTTAAATCCGTACAAAATTTTGAAAAAAGCATGCGTACTCTCTACATATTCATAAATTCAAACATATTAATATTATTAGGTTAAAGTAACCACTGGATTGACAAAGATATTCAGGAACTTTAAACTGCACTAATCCTAGACTCCCCATCCTGTTAAATATGATTCAAATATATTGCAAGGAAGTCGCAGAATTTCACATGTAACGCTCGCAAGGTTTAGTTCCACAAGCAAAAAGATTGCTTTGCATAAATTGCACAATTCTCAATATTTAAATCCCCTTTTGTGACAGAACTGACACATTCATTCGAACTTTATTGTTTTTTGAAAGAAATTTACGAACTGTTAAATTTTTAGAGCGCATGAATATTATTTCTTTAGGAAATGCACATCTGCGTCAAATCTTTCCTCCTCGTTGCATAAAGGTATTATTGCAAATGCTGAATATGTATATTTTGTATTTTCTTATTTCATTTTCCACGTTCGTTCGTTCGTTCTTTTGCAAGAAGGGCAATGGGAAGGGTGGCCGCCGAAGGTGGCGGCGCTGTAATCCCAGACAGGACGCTTGAACAGCGTAATCAGCCGCCGAGGCGGCTGAGGGGGAGATGGATTGCCGATCAACACGGCATTCATAGATGCACGTTCACGTAAAGTCGTCATTCAACGCACACCGAAACCAGCCGCCGGGGGGCCGCCACGGAGAACGGCCACGGCCCAGGCAGCAGGACCGGAGACACCCCCATGGGCCAGCCGAGTAACCTACAGGAACCGGCCAAGCCCGGAGAGGAAGGTGCTTAGCACAGCCACGGAGGCAGCGCGAAGGCGGGGGGATCCGGTGGGATCCAGGAGGTCAAACAGACCTGGTGGCGAGGCGAGGCCTAAACGGCGGCGGGCGAGAAGGAGCTCCTCCCTGAGGTAGTGGTAGGCCGGACACCGCAAGAGAATGTGTTCCAGTGTTTCGTCAGCACCTTCCTGACACTGGAGACACACAGGCGACGGGAGTTGCCTAATGTGGTGGAGGTACTTGTTGGTGAATGCACAGCCAATTCTGAAACGATGCAGCCTGGTCTGTGCCCCCACCTGGGAGACCATCGGAAAAAAAGTACGACGACTTTCGCACCTCGAACATTGATCAGAAATGTCCCGTAATGTCTCTTTTCAAGAAGTTCACCATGTCACTTCGAAAGGTCATTTTCCACGTTACTATTCATTCTTGCATGAAAAACACCAATGTCAGCATTGTAAAATACACTCAGAACCGTAGCCAAGCTGAGGCCCACCAGGAAAATATTTTTTCTCAAAATAAAATATTGTAGAATTTTATTCTAAATTTTTTGTTTTGTATGAAATTGTACACTACACTACTTTATACTAAATACTGTACTACTATATACTAAATTATCTTTAACGTTAAAAATGTATTCAAAATAGATTTTTGAGGTAGATCTTGTATACATAATGTTTTTTACAGAGGTTTGAGTCCTCATATGCTTTATGATAAGGATAAGGGGAAATTATTGAGAGAAATACTAAAATTTACAAGTTTTCAATGCAAAATTTAATTTAAAAGAAATTGTTTTGTTAACGTTAAATATATTAATCTACTTATATGTATATTTAGTATTATTAAATATATTAATAAAATACATCAAAATATTTACGAATTTTAAGCCCCTGTAGCTTTCAGGGCCCCCTCTAACAAGCATATAAAGCTACGGACCTGAATACACTATGAGCAATTCAGGAAGTACAGTGAAGCTTCCGTAAGGCGACCACTCCTGATTCCCAGAAAAGCGGTTGCTCAGAGAAGTTGTACCTTAACCAAAGTGTGAGGTTGAGGGGTATAGAAATGAAATTTAACATAGAACAATTGAAAATACCTAAAGGTATGGCAAAATCTGTGTCACACTAGCACTCAAAATATAAAATTAAAAGTACCATTTGACGATTTGCAAGCTATAAAATTTACAACTTTTAAAAAAATGGAATAAGTCTCTTCTTCTTTAATTCCTCAAAAGCAATACGGGCTTCATCAGTCCACCAAAACTTTACTCCAATTGAACTATACAATGGCTGGGCTATTTCTGCCTATACACTGATAAATTAGGCATACCAATTAAACATACCGGGAAATCGTTGTAATTGCTTTTTATTCCCCGGTACACCAAAACCTTGCATTGCCCTAACTTTATCGTCCTGGATCTGACGGCCCAATGGTGTGGACCTGGGTCCCAAAAAGTCAAGTGAATTACTCACAAGGGAACATTTTTCAGGATTGAGCGTCATCCCTGACTTAGTACGTACTCTAAGCACACTAGCAATATCTGCCGCATGATCTACCCAATTTACTAAGTAAACAATAATGTCATCTAAATAACACATAACACATTTACCAAAAAGGCCCAGGAGGACCTTTTTTGAAGCCGCCTGGAAGGTGGAACAGGCCCCCGGAAGTCCAGAGGCCATGACACGGAACTGGTACATCCCAGTGGACTTTTAATCCACTGTTTCCCTCATACAGCTTTCTGTAGAATTCTTCAACTCTTCTAAGTATTTCTTCCCTATTTCTTGTTACAGTGCCATCCTCTCCTTTTAATGCAATGATGTGTTTCTTCCCAATAGACAAACTCCCTTTAACAACCCTAAGGCTCTTGTTGCTTTCAATGGCCTTCCTTACTAACTCACAATTGAATTTTCTTATATCTTCTTTCATGTTTTTGCGCAAAGTTTTGCAAAGTTCTACATACTCGATCTTGCAACTGGTATTTTGATTGTCCACCTTCATAAGTCTTCGCCTTTTCATGAGTTGTTTCGTCTTCTCAGATAATTTGCTATTCTGCTTTTTACATATTACACCACCAATTTCCCCAGCAGTTTCAATTATTGTCTTAACAATGTTTTCATTTGCTTCTGAGATGTCAACTTCTTCAATAAGTCCTTCCAGTGCAGAAAAGCGATTTTTTAATTCCAACTTGAATGCCTCGGTATTTTCTTTTAATTTCTTTAAATCCACCCTCTTACATACTTGTTTCCTAATGAGCTTCTGCCTTTCTAGTTTAGTATTTAAGTGCATTTTACATCTCACCATTCGATGATCACTTCCAGTATTAAATCTGTTCAGTACGCTGCAATCTTCAATAATTGATTTCTTGTTTGCCAGTATATAGTCAATTTCGCTGGTTCCTCCATTGGGGTGTTTCCATGTCCATTTTCTTTGTAGTTTCTTCTTAAAAAATGAATTCATGATGCTAAGATTTTCAGCTTCGGCAAATTCTATGAGTTGATCGCCACGTTCATTCCTTTCCCCGTATCCGTATTTACCAACCGATGTCTCTCCTTGTTCCTGTTGTCCAATTCTTGCATTAAAATCTCCCATGATGAGCTTGATGTGTTGTTTCCCCTTGGTATGTAGCTGTTTGATTTCTTCATAGAATTCCTCAACCTCCTCGTCGGTATGGCTTGATGTTGGTGCATATGCCTGTACTATCTGAAGTTGGTATCGCTGGGTTAGTTGAACAACGAGCCTCGCTGCTCGATCTGACGTGCTTTCGACTTCAAGAAGGTAGTCTTTAATTCTTTTGTTGATTAAGAAGCCAACACCACTTGTTCTTCCAGTTTCCGTTCCTCTATAATAAAACAAATGTCCACTTTTAAGTTCCACCAACTCTTCACCTTTTCTTCTAACTTCACTGAGTCCTACAATGTCCCATTTGATCTTGTCTAGTTCCTCTTCCAATTCCTGAAGTTTTGCTTCAGAAGCAAGGGATCGTCCATTAAACGTAGCCAAGGTCAATAACAAACGGCAGCCTGGGCCATTCCAGTGATTCTTAGCACCCCCTGCTTTCATGCCACACTGACCGCTGCCTTGATCAGGAGCACTCCAGCACCTGGAGACTAGGGGCCATGGTTTCTGGTGTGTCAACATAATGGAGGAATTAGCCATAATTTCACCACGCTGGCTAGACGGGTTGGTGAATTAGCCCTCCCCTTCCGCCTTTCTATCCGTGCAGCAAATATTAATTTGCCACATAAATAGAAAGCTCAGCCTGCACCACTTGAAGGCGGGGTAGGACACTAGGTTACTGGCCTGGCCGGTTCCACACATCGTCACATACGTTCAGCGTGTGGGTCTCCTTCCAGTTAGATACCAGCAACCCTTTTGCAGGCCATATTGGAATCCGAACCTCTTAAGCAGTAGCGTAGCAATTAAAAAATTATGCGTGGTCCAAATGGCTTTAAAGAACATTATGTGATGAAATGGGAGGAAATGATGTATTTTTGATACCCAACGGCTTGAGCCCAAAATATCCCTTTTCCCACACCGCTGCTCTTGAAACCTAGGGATTTGACCCCTGGGGTAGAATTAGCAATTAGTCGATAAAAGGGGGGGCGATTTTTTTTTTTTACCTTAGAAGTCGAACATGGACACTAGGCGTATGCACTACCAGTACACCACCGCAGGGCCCGTAAATCTTGGAAACAAGACATGAGTTTCTTGATTGCATTTTCAGCCTCTGTTTATTTATTTATATTGCCCCTATTTTCATGCAAATGGGACCTCTCTGTATTTATACTAATCCTCCTTACATAATTGTACTCTCGCATAGCCCTTGTCACGTAATTTAAGAAATTATGATGTAAAAATATCTGTGCTCTTTTTTTCTTTGATCTGAAGAAATTATATAATGATTTGTGGTTGCATGAAATGCGCTGTTCATTCAGTGACTCATCAACTTAGTGCTGCTTTACCCTACGGAGAATTTGGTTTTTTGAAAGAAATGTTCCATTCACTGTATGCAAGTGCGATTTTGTCACGTTTGGCAGAAAATTGATACTTTGAATATGTACAAATCCTTTGAAAAAGTGTCATGAATGTTTTGCAAAATTTAGAGGAAATGGAACATTTTGAGCACGACAAAATGAACTTTAAATTAGCAATAAATTATTCAAAATCGCGGTTTTCGGGGTAAAATTTGAATTTCAAATTAGCGCACACAGATCAAAGTTAAACTTTTCCATTTCGCGAAGTTTTAACCAAATCTTTAAGAAAATGAAATTGCATTCTAAACGTAAAAAATTCGTCGAGAAAGAATACATTCATTTTAATTAAGTTTTCGACAAAAGCTATCATTACGGTAGAATGTTTCGTTAGTATTAAAATGGAGGAAATTTTATTTGCAATATTTTACTTTTCAATCATTTAATTTGACAGATATTTGTGACATGCGTGGATTCCGCAACGCCTGTGTTTTCCAAATAATAAATAAAATTATAACGAGGATTTAAAGGAAAGAGAAAAATGAAAACGAAATCTTGTTTGCTATTGATAAAAGTTCTACCTACTTTTTCGTAATTAACTTTTTAATTATGTTTTCATTCTATAGCAGCGCAATGGATTTTTTAGTAGGACGTTCAGAGAAATAATTACTATTTTTGCACCACTTAACTAATTTTTCGTCTTATATTTTTCTAAGCTCCATTTCAACAACTCAATTTTAAAAAGTTTATAAATTTTTATTACTGAAAAAATTTCAAATTTCAAGAAGTCATATAAAGTCGTCCTTTTTTTTGTTTTTTCGTCGTATGATTTTCTTTTACACCTCTATGAATAGTATATATAATATCTAAATTCACCTGTAGGAGTATGTAATTAAGATCTAAAATTAAAACCAATATTAGTACAGTAGAATCTATATATAACGAAGAGATTGGAACGGACGAATATGCACGTTATATGCGGTAGCTTACTAATTCCATTTTTAAGTTTAAATTTCCAAACTTTGAAAATATATCAAATCAAACTTTATTCAGGCGAATTTAATATCAGTATAGGTAAGTGTCTATCAGGTCATAAAAGTCAAGGCAAGGTCAAGAAACAAGAAAAAGGTCACGGAAGGCAAAAAAAGTTCATTAAATCGATATTGCAGTGCACGGTTATGCCCATATTTTCAATTTTACGCTTGCGTTGAATTGTAATTTTCATAACTTTTTACTGGTTTAGTTACTTTTAGCTATTTTTTGGTCATAACTTGGCAATTTGTAGTGATTTTTAGCTATTTTTTGGTCATAACTTGGCAATTTGTAGTGATTTTTAGCTATTTTTTTATATAGTTATTATATCAATCGTAAAAAAATCAACACTTTTCTAAGGTCAAGAAATATACAAAAATAATCATGAAAAATGTCAAGGAATTGGGTTTCTTATTTTCAGTAGACACTGATGTAGGTAACGTATGTGCATATAATATAGACACAATGATATTGAGCTTTGCTTTTGCTTAAAATTTAACTTGTTTGTTCTAATCAGCGACTTTAAGTGCTGTGAGAAACGTCAAATTTTGGATAGCGAATGACGAATTACAAATAGAATGGAACGTTACTAAAGGTAATTTTTCTACAGTATTACGTACGAATGCAAAATTGGTATTTGATTGCCATTTTGAAAGAAGAGGAAAACGTGAAAAAATTTAGTCATCTACTTTTAGTTTATGAAAACACATTTTCATAGTCGTCGCCGATTTTAGAACTATCTTAGTCAAACTTTTTATTCTTTCCTTTTTTCAACTTGCGGTCAATGCTTCTTAGAATTCATTTATTTGGAGTTCATTCCTCCCTTTGGTGTAAAAAATTGAACGAAAGGGTCATTCCGTGTCAAATCAACCAGTGCATAAACCCTTGACGTCAAGAATTTGGATAATTTTTTGAATATTTATTCCTTATCATCTAAAATATAAAAATATTTTTTTTTAATTTTTCCTGTTGCCAATTTTCGAGTTTTTGAGTTTCCAAAATTGCCAAAATGTCCTAAAATTTGCTCGCCGCCGAAATTTTAAACGCAATTTACAAGATATCCGTTTCAAAGACAAAGCTGATTATGGTACCATCTTAAAGCTTGTGAAGAGGACTTTTATTTGATATATAACACGCCTGGTGTTTGTGTAAAAAAATTTTGGTACTTTTCCAAAATTTTTATTTTATATAGCGACTAATGAAGGAGAAAATTAACTGCTGGCATTTCGACTAAAAAATCTGGAAACACCGTTTTTCGTTGGAAACAAAAATTGCAAAGCAAAAATTGCGAAACCAAATTGCAAAATAAAAATCTTGAAAAACTCCCAAAATTTTTTTACACAAACACCATGCGCGTTATATATCAAATGAAAGTCCTCTTCACAACCTTTAAAATGACACCATAACCAGCTTTGTAGTTGAAACAGATATCTTGCAAATTGCGTTTAAAATTTCGACGGCGATCAGATTTTACGATATTTTGACAATTTTGGAAACTTAAAAACTCGAAAATTGGCAACAGGAAAAATTTAAAAAAAAAAAGAAAATATTTTTATATTTTAGATCATAAGGAATAAATATCCCAAAAATTAGCCAAATCCATTGCATCAAATTCCAAAACTTATTTTTTATTGGTTGATTTGACATGGACTGACCCAAAAATAAATATTATTTGGCAACAATCAGAAATGTTATAAAATCTGAAGAATTGACCCTCTCAAACCAGTGCCAAGTTTATTTGGTATATGTTTCCAACGAAAAACAGTGTTTCCAGATTTTTTAGTCGAAATGCCAGCAGTTAATTTTCTCCTTTATTAGTCGCTGGTTGCATCTCTGACGTTTTTTCTTGGCCAAATCATTGTTAAAAATGCATTATCATGGGAAGAAAAGCGCGCCAATATATTGGCGAGCATGTTTCTACACACGTAAAAGTATAATTCCTTTTCTTAGAAGATTCAGTGTTTTGCACTTTCCATAATGTTTCGCGTTTTACCGTATTGAAAGCTTATTTGATGATAGAACTTCTGTTTCCAATCTGTGTTGAAATTTTTTGGATGATTAAAACGTAATCTGTGTTCGATACTTCTTCCGTAATACTTTAATATACGCTTTTACTTTTATAATTAAAAAAAAAGTAATTGTATCTCATTGATAATTGGATTTAATGTGTGCACATGTACATTTACAAAGCTATTCAATGCATTTTAATTATATTCTCACAGAGTATTAATCCAATAAATTATATTTTAACTCATAAATGAAAGTTCGTGGATTTTCACTGCATAAGAAAAGTTAAATATTATTTAAAGAAATAATACAGGAAAAATTGCCATGTCTGGATAGAATTTAAACATTCATAATATGAACAATATATAGGAACAATATTCTATATGAATAATAGGTATATGTATATGCTTTTTCATAGGAGTACGCAGAAAGTTTATAAGGGGTGGTTATAGGCTCAATGGGATTGGGGTGTTACAGAGCTACAACTCATAATATTTCTATGCTAAATATACAAAATATAAATACAAATAAAACACTTCTGACGGAAAAAAGCCTACCCCGTCTTGTATCCATGTGGCTCCCCCTGTGGGCATATTCCTGCGTAAATTTTGACATTTTTATTCAAGAAGGGATGGTGAGCAATTGAAAGTTGTGTATTTTCTAAGTCACGCTAAGTCACTGCAAAAGCAATATTTTAATAAGATTTAAAACCTCGTAGTAACAACAACATGGAGGTTAAAGCGTTACCGTAAAAAATGTAGGCCGATCAAGTGGCAGACATTATAAATAAATATGTTATGTCACGTTAAAGAAAACATGCGTTCTATTTCCAAACTTCGGATAATCAATCCCCACCATATTTTAGCATACTTGTTTACACACTCTCATTAATTTGAATTACACGCCCAATTAATAATTAAGGTTTCATAGCCCCCTGTCAATTCACGTTCCATTGCCTATCATGAACAGATGTTTCATGTTCAAAGTGATGCATCGTCAGTTTCCCAATGTGGAGATTTGGCTGATCTTCGTAGTCGGAATTTAAAATCTCTTGAAGTATAAAACTTTTAAATTTTATCTTGCAAAAATTCATCCTATTAAATCCACTCTATCGCTATTCTGAATAAAAACACAGATTGGAGAAACAGGACATGAATATTCTATTTGATACATTCTGGGTTCGACATATTTTGAAATTTTTAATTTAAAAAACGGCTCGTAAATGAAGGGAAAATGAATACTCATATATTCTTAGTGTCCTTAAAACTGTGAAATAAAATAAAAAACCATATTTTTTGCTAAATAAGTTGGAAAACACAACGTTTCTTAACCAAAAATCTCCTTCCACGATTTTTCTCAAAAAAATCCCGCCTTATATAAAATGCCTCTTCTGAAGCTAAACATTTTAATATAATGTAAAATCACGATGAATGGAATCGGAGTGAAATTGAATTATCTCAACATCAGCATTTTCGAAAAATTTTAGAAAAATTAACAAGTATCATTCTTCTTCTTTTTCAGCAATATAAATGGTGTCTAAAATATTTTCTCTATTTTGATATTTAGTTTCTTTTCTTTCTTAAAGCCACTCTCAGCTGAAAACTGTCAAACATGATTAATTGCTGGAATGTTCCGGAATTTGCGACACGCATATGAATTTTTCAAGAACACTGTGCTTCGTTCCAAGAAAAAAAATAGGAATTCCATTTTCTCTCTCTTTTTAAAAGATGAAGCATTACGGAATTCCATGGACGACGAGATAGCATCCATTAAATGTTTTCAATGGTGCTTTCAGTAAACTTTTAATAATGTTTTAGTATATTCTTTCAATAACAGAGACTCAGTATATTTTTCCATTAAAAATGGAAGTGATCCACGGAATGAATTTTAGCTGCAAAGAAAATATAGGAAACCTCATCCAGCGCTATATGCAATTTGAAAAATCTTCTATTATGATTAAGTGTAAGAAACTCTATAAACATGTAGTAATAATCATTTATTACTTTTTAACTCGTACATAGGGATATAGTTAATAACATTTTAAAAGTATCCAATAATTTGATAAGTTTAATTAAATGTTAAATTTACGTTTACGACTTTTAATTTTCTGGACATATAAACTTGTATATTTTGACTGATATTTGATTCACTGTTTTCCTATATTTAAGATTAAATTTCTGTTTCTCTGCGGTTTAAATGTGTAGATTTAAACTCTTTTTTTCATTTACCTAATACTCTTTTGTCGCATTTCACTTACCAAATACTCTTTTGTCGCATTTTTAAATAAATCTTTTCAAATTTCATTTCTGTTATCTAACATTGCAAAATTTTGCATTTATTTGAAACAGAATAGGAAACTGATGCCTCAACTGCCATTTCCACTCAGTTGCCTGCAAATTCCTCCTCACTTTCTCTGCCACCTTATGGCAGTGGCGTAATGATTCAAAAATTATGGGATGACTCAAGAAGCTTCAAAAAAATCATATGAAATGGCATTAGAGAAAATAATGTGTTTTGATATCCGATGGGGATCTTGAAGGTCCTGGCCACCCCGTTTCTTACGCAACCACCTGAGAGTATGACCAATTCATTCCAGAATTTCAAAAATCGCATCTCATCTCATCGACACAAAAAAAAATGGCAGAATTTGATGAGCAAATCTGTAATAAATTTCATCATGTCATGCCACAAATTGAAATCTGGCACTCTGGCTACAGGAGTTACCGCAAGAAAGAAGTCAGAAAGAAGTCATCCTTGCCATACTTAACATCAGCCGTGCACGCTTCTCCCAGCAACATCCGTTAAAGGTAGGGAGAATTTTAAAACCTTTTAGAGTGCCATTAAATATTTTTGCAAATTCTGTCTAATTATACAAATTCTAATCAACTGCGGACAGTAACTTTTAACCAAATTAATTATAACCTTCATGGCCGTTTATGTGCGTTTTCATCATAAAATCTTTCTTTTTTATTATTGTCTAATTTTTTTAATTTTTGTCTATTTTGTTTAATTTTTGTCTAATTTTTTTTAATTTTCGTCTAATTTTTAATTTTTGTCTCAATTTTTAATTTTTTGTCTTTTTTTATTTTTGTCTATTTTTTTATTTTGTCTAATTTTTAATTTTTGTCTGATTTTTCACAACTTTGCAATAACAAACAGCAGTCTTATTCTAAATAATAATTGCAACCAACAAGTTATTGGTCAATAATAAAATCTTAATCAAATTCATCACAACAACCCAAGTCAGCCATCATCACACAATAAATTAAATAATTTTAATACAAATACAACCTTGACACTTCTTATCTTTTCGTCTATTCGCTAAATCTTTTGCATTTTTCTGGCCTTTTCTAAACATTTCGGTTCATTTACATAGAAAAACAAGACATTGAGAAGAGCAGCAAAAACTAGAACATTCAACTTCGCTCTTCTTAATTTGTTTCCCATTGTATTCGTCTTCATTTTGCCCGAAATTTATAATGGTATTAAACTTTTATGTTATACATCTTCATAGTTACACTTACTCCAAACATTTGAAAATATTTATTAAAATCAAGAATTCTTATCATAGCCGCAGGTATAATATTATTAGATGATAAATTACTTGCAAAGAAAATTATGATTTCGGGGCGTCTTGTGGAAACGGAACACAGAACCCCTTGATAACCGATCAAGTGCTCTTAACATTGAGCTATAGACGACCATCCAACTTCCCTATGAGAGCGAATATAAAGCTGCACTATGGACAGGTTGTGGGGTTCGATTCTCACCAGGCGCCACTGAATTACTCTTTTTTTCAAGTGATTTATCATTTATTTACTAGTATTGCTTTAGAGAAATATTTTTCGATGTTAAATATCACCTAATATGAAAATCTATACCTGTAATCAGGGCCCGATTAATGCACGGGCCTCTGGGGCCTTGGCTCTCAAATTTTGCATTTAATCTTTCCTTAGCGAGTTTAAATTGTCAGTTTGAAACCTATTTTTTTTTAATTATAACTTAGTAATTTATTAATATTACATTTGTTATTAATTATAACTTACGCGTCATTGAAAACGGCTTTAAACTATTGATTATACGAGCAATATATATATATAACAAGAGTTTGCATTTGTTACTTACTTATTAAATAATTTTGTTGCTAGCGCATGTGGAGGAACCCCAAATAAATACTAGGCCGTAGGCCCCGTTTTGGCTTGATCAGGCCCTAGCTGTATTGGTATATTCCATACCTAGTATTTATTGTGCTGCATTGTATTACATACAAACTCATGTTCGTTTATACTTTACGGCTTAAATGCATCTAAGACCATATTGCACCGAGATATACAATATCTCGAGGAATTCGAACATCTCTTCCCTAATAAACCAAACCTCGGATTACGGTGAGCAATCAGGCAGAACGCTTATTTATTTATTTATTTATTTATTTATTTATACCCAGTCTGCTCCTGTACACAGGGCTGTCTTGAAGAAAATTAGTGAGAGTATGAGGTGTTGTCTTAATCAAAGATCATTGAAATTGCGGGGTTACTATGTGTGTGGAGTTCGTGACGTTCCTGCGCCGCGCTGACTGGCATTTGGCATCTATCCAACCCCAAGATAGCAGTTGCCACTTTCATCAGTTTTTCATTCCTCTTCTGGTTGTACGCAAGATATTTTTCTTGCTTCTTTATCTTCTATATATCTTGCGGTGTTCAGGGGGTTTTCCTCATTTGTTTCGATTCAAGTTTGCAAATGACTAGGAAAAAAAAGGCTGAACTTGGTTGAAAATGGCCCAAAAACCAGCAAATACAAAAACTTCCTCGAGACCTTGGTAGTATACGGCACGTATTTGCTATTTTTCAAAATTTCTTGGGAATACGCGGCGCCCACAGCGGGTACCCTTTGTGAACAACCCTGCGAAACATGTGAAATTTTTTCAGCAACGTTATAAATTTTAAACACGTTCTGGTGCAAAATTGATGTTAATAATAGTATTCATTAAAGTTAAATAGATTAGTATTTTTCGTTGCTAAAATGGCTTATTCACACAGTTGTCCACAGTTGGAAATGGGACTCATCACTAAAGACTATACGTCCCCAGTCAGCGCAGGTCCAAGCTGATCGAGCCCGGCACCACTGTAATCGGACTTGACGGTGTAAAGGCGTGAAAGGTAAGCGGCGTAATGGTCGGCGCGAGCGTAAATTGTGCTCTCTCAGTCGTGTTCAGAGGGTCATGTTGGACACATGTGTGCAGGCCACACGTTGGATAGTTGATAACGATGAACCCCGTGCTGTGACAGCTGCTCTGATAATCGCTCTGTCTTCCTGTTTTGTTGTGGCCCTAGGTCGACCGCTGCGGTCCCAACGCTGACATCTGCCGTTGTTGACCTACTCTTGCCAGCACCGGCCAATCGCTGCATCGCTTCGACTCACATGTCACATGTCCAGCGTTTCTTCAATTCGTCCAACCAATCTCTTTCAATCCGATACCACAACCTCTTTCAAACTGTGATATATGCTCGTAATTTTCGTAATATCCGATGGGGATCTTGAAGGTCCTGGCCACCCCGTTTCTTACGCAACCACCTGAGAGTATGACCAATTCATTCCAGAATTTCAAAAATCGCATCTCATCTCATCGACACAAAAAAAAATGGCAGAATTTGATGAGCAAATCTGTAATAAATTTCATCATGTCATGCCACAAATTGAAATCTGGCACTCTGGCTACAGGAGTTACCGCAAGAAAGAAGTCAGAAAGAAGTCATCCTTGCCATACTTAACATCAGCCATACACGGGCCCCATCAACATCCGTTAGTTGCAAGGAGAATCCTAAATCTTTTTAGAGTGCTGGGGCCGTTTTTAAAATTTGCCTAATCTATATAAATTTAATCAACTGCGACAGTAAATTTTAACCAAATTAATTATAACCTTCATGGCACATTTATCTGCATTTTCATCATAGAATCTTTTTATTATTGTCTAATTTTTTTTAATTTTTCTATTTTTTTTTTTAATTTTCGTCTAATTTTTTTAATTTTTGTCTATATTTTTAATTTTCGTCTAATTTTTAATTTTTGTTCAATTTTTTAATTTTTGTCTTTTTTTTAATTTTTGTCTAATTTTTTTTAATTTGTGTCTAATTTTTTAAATTTTTGTCTGATTTTTTTAATTTTTAGTCTAATATTTTTTTCAAATCTCCTCTGATTTTATTTACATCGTTTGTGTTTAATGTATTTACCTTACTGTAAAGTCTAATTTAGTTTTATTTTAAAACTTGGCGTACTGTTTTTGATTGTTTGGCACAGAATGGCCCTTTCTCTTTTTTCATATCCGAACAATCGACCAATCACTCTTTCTCACTTTGTGCTCAGTACAAAACTGCTATATTTGAAATTCTAAGATGTCAAAAAGGTACCTAAATTCTTGAAGCAATAAACTTTTCGACAGCTTTTGTACTCTTTTATTTGTTTTCCTTCTTTTTTTGCCCGCGCCTTTTATTGTATATATCTCATTTTCCTTTACCCTATTTCGCTTTGAAAGCCTATCGTTTTCAGCTGCGACCTTTTGTATGGTTGTTACAATATATGATATTTAGGTCGGATTCCTATTCTGTCTTTCAAGCAGAATATTTCATTCATCTTTGTAGAAGGGTAGAATTGTCCGATTGTATTTGGAACTCTTTTCGGAGCAGAAGTATATCACACCAGTTTCTCTCTCTCTCTTTTGCTTTGAATTTTCGTCTGAATAGAAAACCTGCACGGTGGATTATCAATTATTTGAACTGCTATCAGTTCAAATAATTGATAATCTACTGTGCAGTAACCAGTGCATAACCAGTGGTATAGTCCTCAAAAAAAGTACCCTAGCGCTCTTTGAAATCAGAAATGGATCCTCGAGGGAAGAATCAGGGAATCCACACTAACCAGTCAATGGCCCATTAATCTGATAGGGGCAGAAATTATCATTACGTATGGGTTGTTGAGCTGGCGTTGCAAGACCTCCCCCCCCAAAGGCCACCCTGGATCCGACACTGCCTACAGTATATAGCTTCGGGGTATATAAGCGTGAAATAATAATACCGTGATACAAACGCATGTGCCCAAACCGAACTAAACCAGGAATGTTCTTTTTAGTGAGCTAATATAATACAGAAAACCGCCAAAATTCTACCTTTTCGCCTTCGTTGTGTCAAATAACGCATTTTGGTTTTTCTATTTTTCGGAACACAGTTTATGATAGGTGTTCCAAGCTATAATTTCGTTTAAATTCCCACTTATTTATTTATTTATTCAATATTTTAGGATCATTGCTCTAAAAAAAAATTCTCAACAGAATTGTACAAATCCACGTAGTTTTCATTAACAACTTGAACAGAATTTTGATGCATGATTCCCTAAAATTTTTCCCCGGCGCCATTAGGCCTCCAAAAGAAGTACCCTAGCGCCTCTAAGCTGAGCTAGGCCTCGACCACGGGCGCCGTTAGCTGGGGGACAGTGGGGGACCCATCCCCGTCAATGTTGGTATTAGGGTTCCATGAGCTCCTCCCAATTTCAAAGGAAAATTTTATGATAGGTAACATCATTCAAAGTTTAAAATATTTTCTTTTTTTTTTAATCTAAGGAATGCGGTTATATTTTTCGGCGTAGTGTATTTAGTGCGAAATAAAAAAATGCACTTTGTCATTTATTTGATGTAATTATAGCATTTGTTGTATTGTATTATATAGCTCTCTTTTCTGCATGGCAGCATTTCCATTGAAGTGTTATTATTTCAACTTTCAAACTGAACGTTTTTAATAGTAGTATAACTACAGCCATAATTTCTCTATTTTAATTTCGTACGCTCAGGAAATTTTTGTCCCAGTAAGTTCATTATCAACGACATGAATTAAAGGGATTATATCAAGGGCGTAGCCAGGATTTAATTTCAAGGGGGGGTCAAAAATTTTACAGCATGCAAGTCCGTAGCCAAGTCCCATTAAAAATTTAATTTCGGGGGGAACCGGTCCCTAAGATCCCCCCCACCCCCTCTGGATACGAGCATGGACCGTCTACACGAGGGGTCTTCAACACTTTTCAGTTCATGGGCTCAGGGGCGGACTGGGTCCTCTCAAAGGGCGCATATCTTGGACTACCGGAGAGCGCGAATCCTATCGCCCAAGCGCCCACACCGGCCCGGGGGCAGGCGGCCCGGTCCGCCCCTGCACGGGCCAATTTTGCTTATTCTTGTAGGCCCATGGGCCGCACTACTGTATCAGCAATATTAGGACTGAATAAAGGCAAGACCAGGGGGCGTCCTTGCGCCCCCCCCACCTAGATCCAACTTTATTGCCGTTTTTTCTGTAAGATTTCTATATTGGTTTTGTGCGTCCATCCGAAAATATTTTCTGCCTCTGGGACTTATTATATATATTACAATGTAAAATACGTATGGAAGCAAAATACATTTACAATTCGTTTAGTTATGAATATGTAAAGCGAAATCAAACCTTTTAGTGTGATTTTTGGCACTGCTTATTATTAACAAACCTGTCAATATCAGGTCTTATTTTTGATGCAACCCTAAGAGTTTTCAAGGCGGCCATCATTTATTCTGGTCCCAACTTTTGAGTTTACTAACTTCATTCTTGAAGAAACTAATTTTTTACAAACGTTACAAACGTTTACAAACGTTTTACAAAAGTTTTTTACAAACGCAGTGTGGCGTGCGCAAACGAGGGATGGTTGATGAGATTGTAACCCCCACATTGGCGATGAAATGTTGTATACAGGGTTCCTAGGAGAGTCGGAATGCGACAATAACTTTTGAACCAAGACAGATATTGCAACCAAAGTTAGGTATTGGGAAGTAAAATGACCATGCACTCTTATACGAGATGAAAAGCAGCGCCCCTAGTGGCGAATTGAGAAAGTTAAAAATTTTATTTCGAAAAATAATAAAGATAGCGAAATATTTTCAATTGGAAAGTTTTAAAGCATTCCCCATTTAGTAAGCAAAACATACGGCTTACATGCACTATGTACACGTACTGCCACAAAGTGAGGTATTTCAGAAATTTTAATGTATCGCTTTCTGTTAATGCTTTCTGATGTTTTAAAAGTTGAATTGAAGTTCCTATAGGAGAGAGATCACGGTTTCTTTCCTTTAAGAATTTCAACCCAACCTCTAAAGCTCTAGAAAGCATTAACTGAAAGCTATGCATTGAAACTTCCGGAACACCTCACTTTGTGGCAGTACGTGTACATACGGAATGTGAGCCGTATTTCTTTTTTTACTAACTGAAGGATGCTCTACAACTTTCTAATTGAAAATATTTCGTAATCGTTATTATTTTCAAAATAAAATTTTTAACTTCCTCAATTCGCCACCAGGCGCTGCTGTTCATCTCATCTGATAGTGCATAGTCATTTTACTATACCAATACCTAACTTTCGTTGCAATATATGTCAAAAGTTATTGGCAGCATTCGGATTTTCCTAGGAACCCTGTATACAGTGTGTCCCAAAAACATTGACCGCCCCTCTAATTCCTTTAATATTGATCCTAAACATAGGTTTTGAATTGAAAAGTGGCGGAGAAAAAAATGCAAAATTTTATGAAATCGATTAAAATTGCAGTGGATTATTTTTCAAAGAAATACAAAATTTAAATTTTTGTATGGTCCCTGTACACAAAATTGTCCATTTAGTAAAATGTTCCCCATACTCTAGTAGCTCAATATACAAAATTTCAGTATTCTAGTAGGGAAAAAAAACAGAGATATGAAAGCCCGAAATAACTTACAACACTTTTCGAAGGGAGCAATAGCTACATGCCGGGAAGAGGGGAAATTTATTCTGCTAAGTCACGTTATTTTGGGTCTTCATATCTTTGGGTTTTTTTCCCCACTATAATGCTGAAATTTTGTATATTAACCCATTGGGGTATGGGGGAACATTTTACTCATTAGACATTTTTGTGTACAGGGACCGTATAAAATTTTAAATTTTATATTTCTTCGAAAAATAATCCTCTGAAATTTTAATTGATTCCATAAAATTTTGCACCTTCTTTTACTCCGCTTTCCAATTTAATATATATATCTAGGATGAATATTTAAGGAATTAGAGGGGCTGGCGAGGTTTTTGGGACACTCTGTATACATACGAATATATGGAACTGTAGCTCTGTACCCCCACCCCCCACCACCACCACCATTGAAGTCTGTAACCCACTTACGAATTTTCTGCATACGCCTATGCGAAGATATAAGTGCTTCCACATAGCGACATCCGTTTTAGAGCATGCAGTCAGATGGTTGGTTATTACGAAATGTGGACGGAATAAAGTACATAGAGTTAAGGTTCACAAGGAAACTTCCTGGACTGCAACGCATGGATTTTGATAAGAGTTGTACCACTGTATAGGTTTCGTCATGAGAAACAAAAAAATCTAATGGAACTACCCACCCGAATCCAACTACTCAGGAGCTACAAGGTGATTCGTACAATCCATCCATCATACAATCATTCCACTAACAAAAAAAAAAAATCCTTGAAATGTTATTGTATTGCGTAATATTTCTCTATATATATTTATATATTGAATACGAAAGTTACAGACAACGCAAAGGAGCATGGAGAGGTGCATGCTTGGAATAACTAGGAGAGATCGAAAAAGAAACACTTGGGTGAGAGAGCAAACTAGAGTAGAGGACATCATTGTTAAAGTAAAAGGACTGAAATGGCGATGGGCTGGGCATATTGCAAGAAGAACTGATCAACGATGGACAACAGAAATTCTGAACTGGATTCCAAGAGACCACCGAAGACCTAGAAAACGTCCTCAAACTAGATGGGTGGATGAAATAAGAAAACAGGTTGGGGTGACGTGGAAACGAATGGCCCAGGATAGACTTGTGTGGAAAGCATTTGGAGAGACCTTCATCCAGCAGTGGATAGATAATGGTTGAATATGATGATGATGATATATATATATATATATTGACTGGAGATGTGTTTTAAAATGAATCAGGAACTAACTCCTCACCTGATCCTATGGGATGAATAAAGGGCATGGGCAGAGCCTAAGGAGGCAGTTTTCTCAGGTACTCAACCATGGAGAATTATATTAGTACCTGTGGCTCGCGTTCCAGGGGCGCTGGTTCAGGGGAGGTGGCATGCACCCCTGTGATATGTGAAGTCGTGCCCATTCATGAAGGTGTCTTGGGTGAGTCTTGTGACTGTAATACGATTATCGACAAAGCAATTATCAGCAAACTTTTTTGTGGTTTCCTTGTATCCCATTATGGACATCCCAGTTACATAAATATAGCCACAAGTCAAGAACAAGTTATTAGCTCTCGCCTGTTCGTGTATATGGCATAGCGATTGAATTATAAGAGAGAGAGAGAGAGAGAGGGTCCAAATACATAATATTCTATATCAAAAAATACATTTCTTTAATTGCAATATGCACCAAAACATTGGCTACATTAATCAATAGAAAAGAACCGGAAAATTATACAAAATAGTATCTCAAGGATGTTTGTTGCTTGTTGGTGGAATAATTGTATGATGGACGGATTGTACGAATCTCCTTGTAGCTCCTGAATGGTTGGATTCGGACAGATAGTTCTATTTGATTTTTTGTTTCTCATAACAAGACCTATCTAATGGTACCACTCTTAATAAAATCCGTGTATTTCAGTCTACGAGGCAAAAATATGAAATTTTTCCTCGAAATTTTCTCATTTTTTAACTATACATATATAATTTTTCCCTTTAACTTCTTATTTTACAATTTTAAACCGAAATGCACTGGCTAAAAGTGATGTAAATATTTCTAAATAAGCTATTCCACCCTCCCCCACCTCCTATTTCTTCAAACGTAAGAGG
>QLNU02014988.1:43923-56826 GCA_006491805.2 Dysdera silvatica
ATTTACTGTGGTGGTCTTACTGACATTACAGAAACCCCTGGTTTCCGAAAAAAAAAAATAAAGAACTTACTACAAAGTTTTGAGAAGCAGAAATTTATAATTATATTTTGCAGATTTTTCTTTGCGTTTATAATGGCGCAGTAGACACAAATTAAACCCCTTCATTTATCCAAAAAATCGAAGTTAAGCAGAAAATGTCGAGTGACTCATATATCCCTAGCCATAGGCGCGGAGTTATATGGGCCGGTGGGAGCCCAAACGCCCTAGTAATATCAAAAAAATGTAGACAGTAGCAATTAATACATTTTATTTGTTATGTCTTCCACCCTTAATTTTATTCTGCGTTTCTTCAGTTATTCTCCATCAATTTTGGAAGGGTTCCGACTTCAAACTTTTTTTTTTTTTTGGTGAGGGGTGGAGGTACCTGGACCCATTCAAGTTGGCGCCATTGATAATAATAAAGTTTTTATTTAAATCGGGATTCATACATACAAACATATTTCATATAAACGCAGATATATTTTATATATGTTTTTTTCCATAAATTTTGAGAGCACCCAGGCCCAGAAACTTTTTTTAGTGGGGGGCAATTGTGCTGTACCTATTCCACTTAGCACTCTTGTCCACATTGATTTTCAGTAAACTTAAAATGCTTCATTGCTATAACGTCACCTTAAAACGTCCACCAAATTCAACTAAATCCCCTGAAACTAAACTTTCTCGCATTGTGGAATTGGGGAGGTGTCAGTGTGCCGGTATGGACAAAATAATGAGAAGAACGAAACATAAAGGATATTGTAAAATTTATTTTACATTTCTAGAAGCAGAAGACAAGACTATAATGATATCAATATAAGCAAATACAGTGGAAATCAACCCTAATGTCACTGAATTCGATGTGAAAATCGCAGTTGTAATCAGTGGAAAACTAGGGAGTTTCCAACGGCGGATGAAGCTTCAAATTGCCAAGAAGCGCCCTTCTCCAGGAACACAATCATTCTTTATTAGGCATTACAAAGTACGACATAGAAGGTCCCAACTCCCGACAGTGAGGCATCGGGCTTCCTCCGTTACTAATGCAGTCCTTTACGCAAGCCTTTCTATCGAAATAATCTCTGTACTTCATTGTGCAGCTCATGCAGACCCTGTTTCGTCAAATAAAACACAAACATAAATATAACTATATCACACCATTGAGAATAAAAGAAAGAAAGAGTTTTCGTAAGCTAAATTTTTCTGATACTTTTATTTTTACAAACGTTTAATGAAATTGAAAAATAACATCAACTTGGGAATCTTGTCCTTATTTCCTCTCGTCCTTTAACACAGAATAATCCTCATTGTTTCTAAGCTATATAAATTCAATCAATAAACCCTCTCAACTTCTCTGAACGAATCTTATTAACAGTTCAGAGCCTACATGATTGTTTTGAGGACACAATAAGACGCTCGAGTTCAATGAAAAGTGGATCACCATCTGGCAATAACTTTTATGGGTTTTAAGTAAAGCGCCACGTGGTGCCAAATATAGCATTTAGATTAATATAACATAGATACATTAATATCTGTTATATTCTCTACTATGATGCACATTAACATATATAATAAATATAAAACGAAAAATTGATGTAATATATATAATTAATATAATTTTATATTTAATGTGTTTTCTTTACTCTGTTAAAAATGCTTTTATTATGCAAATGTGGCGGCGGCGCATAAAGGGGTGGGGGGGGGTCGCGGATCTTTTGGTTACTATAAAAGGGGGTCGCGGATTACTTGGCTACTATAAAAGTGGGTGGCTTGAAAAAGGTTGGGAACCACCGTTTTAAGGCCTGGGGAGCCAAACGCCCGGACTACAGTGAACAGTTAGGCGGTAAGCGTTCTCTTCTTTGGCGCGGTTAGAAGTCGAATCTGGGATAACCGCTCGCCAAGTGAACCCGTTACCATTGCACCACAGCAAGGCCTTTGGCGATTTTCCGTTCGGCTGCAAAACAACAGCAGATTGAGCTACAAGGAGAGCGATCTCCTTGCAACCAAAAATATTTTCAAGTGTACTACAAGGAGCTCGGTTAACAATAACGTCCTAGTGGCCCAGTTAAGGAACCAAATTAGCAGAGAATTAGCAAAGAAGCAGAAGAGAGGATGACAGGTCGCCTGTAGCTCAGTTGGAAGAGCACTTGTCCGGATACCAACAGATCGTGGGTTCGGTTCCCGCCAGGCACCATGAAATCATTATTTTCTTTGCGAGCAATTAAAAAAAACAAAAAAAAAACGCTTCGGTGGCTTTGTGTGTTAACCATTATTTGGCAATTGTGTTAACCCTGTGAATGGTAATAATATCTCATATATATACATATACATAGCAGTTTATGATCTAATATTGCCCCATTATCATCATCGGCCATGTTGCGAAATATTCCTCGTCTGTAACTAGCATTATTATTCATTAAAGTCAAATAGTAGGATAACAAATATCAATACCAGACTTGCCTATGGGACATTTGTTTCTTTTATTCGCCGCTTTGGTCTTATTTATCAGAAAACCAAATACATAGGTGTTCTCTTTTTAATTTTGATAATTATACTCTTTTCTTTTTTTAAAGTCACTCCGCGGGCCAATAAAATTTGGTTTGTGTGCCGTAGGTTGTTGACCCCTGCCCCAGAGATTCTCCGTTGGTTTCTCTACAGAAGATTTTTTGTCTTCGATTCTCTTTCTAATGCCGCTGATTTTTTCGTTAACTTTAATATATTTACAATTTTACAGAGCGAGCAATGTTAATAGCCTAGAAGCAGTGGGACTTTCGACGGTTTCAAACATTAAAGTTTGAATGAGAACTAAGTGTAAGTTACGAACTGTTCATGAATTTTTAATGCGTTTCGCTCACCTTCAAAATAAAGTTTTAACCAATGAAAATAAAGTATCTCGTAGCACTGTCGAGTCTTAAAAAGTAAGTCTAATAAATGAATTGGAGCCATAGGAGGACTGGGTCCTCTCAAAGGGCGCATACCTTAAATTTTTGGAGGGCGCGACTTCTATCTCCCACGAGGGATTTTTCTTGCACTTTAACTATAAAAATATAAGCAATAGATGACTATTGCCCATAGATAATAATATAGTCTATGGATGACTATAGCTATGTTTCGAGCAAGCATGGCGACAAAGCGACAATTGTCGCCAACTCATAACCAATCGTTGCTAAAATCGTAAACATGGACGACAAATTTGTCGTCTGAAAGACACGTGGGCGTTTTTTGTTTTTTTTTAATACGCAAATCGTGAATTTAGTTTTACGGCTACTGCTCATCAAGGATAAAAGTTTTCCGGCCAAGAGTCGCGCGATGCAAACAATTTAATTATTTTTTCTTAAAAAAAAAGAAAGAAAGAAAGAAATAGCCATTTCATATTTTGTCTAAAATCGTTCAGGTATTCTGTACAATGCCTGGATTTCACATTTTGCCGTTAAAATATGTACCATTTTGAACATCTGACAGTTTAAAATGTGAATAACGTAGTATGTTGTGTTGTTTTCGTATAAATGTATGGAATAAATGCAAACATTTCTATGAATATATGGAAAAAATAATCGATCATATATCAATATAGATTACAATATAAGCCATAGATGATTATATTATAGATAACAATATGAGCCATAGGAAACCATAGTCTTTAGTTAACAATAGGAGCCATAGGTAACTATAGCCAATAGATAAAAATATAAGCCATAGATAACAATAGCCTATAGATAACAACATGAGCCATAGATAACTATAGCCTATAGATAACAATATGAGCCATAGGTAACTATAGCCTATAAATAACAATATATGCCATAGTTAGTATCTGAACGTCAAATATTAATCTCCATTTCTGAAGAAGAATCTGTTAGCAAAAATCGACTAAATCTTTTTTAGTTTGTGCGTGTGTATAAGAGCCCATATTTTTTTCGCAATCATTGCCAGGTTTCCAGTTATGCGTGTGGGTGCCAACATTTCACTATTTTTTTTTAATCTTGAGGTCTAGTGTTTTTGAAATCCGTTTGGCTGATTCTTGTCGTATAAAATAAGATGAATTAATATTTTTTGCACAGACGATCTGCGAACAATAAGAAAAGATGAAACGTTTTGCCAAATTTATTTGGCATATGTTCCTAGGGAAAAAAGTGTTTCCTAATTTTTTAATCCAAAAGTTCGCGAAACAATTTCCCTTTATTATTATTATTATTATTATTATTCATCTTTATTCATATCAATGCACAACATATTACAATAAGTGATTCATGAAACTTTGAAGTTGATTCACGTATTACATTATTAACGTATTACATTCATTCGTTAGTAGTGACTTAGAAGAGTTCCTTTCACCAGAAGCCTTTTCTAAAATTTTCACTTTGTGAATAAAAACAAGCTTACTCATTCATAAAAATATTTGGGACATGTCCTTACAAATGAATTTTGAGCGATTTAGCAGCGAATTATCTTAAAAATAGGAAATTGCTTGATAAATGTGAAGAGAAATTTGTAATTAATGAGGAACAGTATAGTTTCATAGAAGGAAAATCGGCCTTCTAGGGGTGGGTGGGGTCTGGATCTATCCTGAAATTGTCAATTTTGAATATCAACCAGATGATCAGCGGTGAAAATGCAAAGAAATCTGCGGTGTTGCCTCAGAACTCTGGCAGATTAAACCCGGAACAATATTCGATAATTTCCTCATTACCAACGACGAAGGTTGTGCGCAAAACGTTGATGATGAAACGTGAAGTGTTACAAAGGTAGCTGAAAAGAAAATGAAGGAAAAGCAAGTTGAAAAGGAAATGGAGTAACAAGGTAGAAAGTGAAAAAGATGGCGAGGAGGATGCAGAAGAAGATAATGCTATTTTTAACGAAATTATGCGTGTTCACAATATCTTCATAGGCGGAAGCGTGTTACATTGTGATATTTTTACACAGAGCTTATAACATAGATATATATTTTGAAAATTGCAGATTGATATCCGCTTGGCATCATTATGTAAAAACTATAGAGACTGACGAAGCCCATGTTGCTCGAGGGAAGAAAGATTGTTGAAGCATTTAGATGAGACAGTAAAACAACACCTTAATATTATCGTAATGAATATACAATGTATGAAATTAAAGGCAATTACAGTTCTAATAGATATTTGCGGACATGTTTTTTAAAAAGAGAAATAGAATTAAGTGCATGTAATCTGTTAGAGAGGAAATTCCAAATTTTAGGATTCATCGAAGCAATACGTGTCATTCAGAGATTTGTTATTGAAACATCAAGTATTAACTTGTTTATATTTCTGATAAGATAACCATAATTACGCAATTGCGGGCAACGGTCGTTAGTGATGCATGGCACTAACTACTGATTCTTTCTTTTTGTGTCCAGATCAAAGTGTGCATTTCCAAAAAATTGCCGCCATTACAGCTTTGTCATTGGCCCGAAGCAAGTCGTCCATGGTACATAATTCCAGTAACTGCGGACAGATCAGCAAGTGTGATGGGCTCTTAATTTCTCCACAATTGCACTTCATATCTCTGATAATTGGCAGCTCCACTTGATCAGGTTCGTCTTATATTTCGATACCCCAACACTCATCCTATACAGTGTCCTCCAGATTGTATAAGGAAGTTCGTGTTCGGTAACCATCTCCTCTCTCGACTTCATTTCTCTTCTGGTAAGACCCTCCTTCCATTTAGTCAGTCGACTTACTCTCATAGAGTCCTGAAGGGCTTCAGCACTGTCCTCTGATAAAATCACATGATTAAAATATTAGACTTAAAAAATGAAATCATCTTCCTTACAAATTTAATAAATGACTTCACGGTGATTACCTTTTCTTGCTGGGAAAATAAATAAGAAATTGAATCCATCTTTGGTCATCTACTTTTCACGGTTGGTTTGACATTTTCTCTTCACTAACATTTTGTTAAAACTACATGAATTGGAGAAGTCTGATTTTAACTGCTGGCGCCAATTTGAAATTCAAATTTTACCTCGTAATCCTCGACTTGAATAAACCATCGGGAGGTCCAAGTTCATTCTGTCGCTTTCTAAGTATCTCATTCTCTTCAGAACTTTTCAAAGCAATTTCCTGCAATTTTGGCGTAGATTTTATACAAATTCGAAGAATCCATTTCCTGCAAAGCCTATTAAATCACTCTTATTATGGATATAAAAGCCTTTACCCATTGCTGCCCGGGAAAAATTGGTATAATATTAAGGCAATGGGCTATATATGTTTCATGTATAAATTTTGCTCAAAATAAAGGGATTTCTTATTATTTATTATTATATTAAGCAGATGGACCATTATCCCATTTGAATTAATTTGTTCACACAATAAAGAAACACCAAAGTTGCAGATTAATAAACAAATAAGTAAATAATGTCATCAGTCAATAAAACATGATGATGTAAAATGAAGTGCGATTTTGTTTTTGTATTTTTCTCAACTACTTGGCACTTTTAGCGGAGAGAAATCTGAGGTAAAGGTTATACAAAAGAGAATCTCTGCAGGTCAAATAATAGCAAGCTTCTATTTCATCAGCAGTGATATAACTAGGGGGGATCTACGGGCGCCTTAACCCCCTGGTGAAAACTTGGTCTCTGCATTCAAAAAACGAAAAAAATGAATATAGGGTACATAACCTTGAAATAGGAGTTTCAACCCCTCTTTAAAATTCGTGGCTTGGTAGTCCAATAGTCATCAGTCATTTTATCGTTCATCCAATATCTAGAGTATATGGGTTATATCGTAATGGTATCTTAATCTTAATTAAATATTTCTCCAAATCCATGCTTGTCCAAAATTGTTCTCATTATTTCTGAACAAGAATTAGCGAGTCTGTGCGTAAGAAGCGATGTTTTAAAAACATATCAATCATTAATACTCTATACAAACACAATATCTCTTTAGCGATTATTTGATAAATATCCGCTATTATGTTACCTAAAAAATCGAGGCAGATGTTTATGAATGATTTCTCGGAAGAGGTTTGAGGATTTTGAGATTCGAAGACAAGTGAAATTTTTCCTTCTAATTTTGCCTTACTAATCATAAGACATTTTGTCTTTCTTCATGTAGTATTGCTTTCATGAAAATTTTTATTATTCCCAATGCCATATGCAGAGACGGAAACACAAGATTTTGTCTAATCCGTTAATGTTCATTCAGTGCAGTAAAACTTCCTTCCTTCCTTCATTCCTTCATTCATTCATAAATTAATTCACAGGGAATAAAATCCTGTGGGTGAAATGGGAAAAAGCAGATAGGGATTGCTCGATAAGCACCCATCCTCTTATAAATTGGTTGGTTTCGATTTGACGGTCTACTTTTGAAATACAGTGGCAGAAAAAAATGCACATATTTTTAGAGAGGCAAGATATTTCAAGAACAATATAATTGAAATTTTTTTTACATCAAAAGAACGAATGAAAATGAGGAAAGATGAAATTATGAAACAATCGAAATAAGAAATATTATTGAATTAAATAATTTATGATCTAATGTAAGTAAGATAAATGATAAATTTAAAAACACTAAAGATTAAAAAATTATAAGACAATTTCATTTTAAATAAAAATAAAATAAAATAACGAAAAAGGAAGAAAGATAAAAAATAAATACAAGTTCACGAAAAACATAATAAAAGAAAATTATTTCTCTAATATATATGAATGCGAATAGTATGAATTATAAAACTGAACAAATAGAAGAGATAATACGCAAACAAAATGAACCTGACGTAATATCGATATATGAAACATGGAAAATAAACGAAATAAAAATAAACTTCAATAACTATAATGGATATTTAATTTTTAGAGATAATAAAAAGGGAGGTGGAGTGTCAACTTACGTTAAAAGTGAGATTGAAGTGGACTTAATAGATAAAGAGACCGAATTAACTGAGGACCTCGAAATATTATTAATCAATGGAGATAAATTAAAAATCATAACTATATATAGACCACCGAACTCTAACATAAATTTCTTCGATAAAATGGAAAGAATTATAGAAAAAAAAACCCAACAAAAAACACATTTTTTAAATAGGTGATTTTAATATTGATATTAAAAATAAAAATTACGTCTCATCAAAACTTCTTAATTTAATGGAATCAAATGGACTAATTAATAAAATAAAAGAATCTACAAGAATAACCTTAAGAAATTCTAGCACAATAGACTTGGTTTACACAAATATAACAAATAGTATATCAAAAATGATAGAAGAAATAATAAGTGACCATCGAATGATATCGACAAATATAGAAATTAATAAACAACGTACAAAAAAAATAATGATAAGAAAATTTAAACAAGAAAATATCGAAAAATTCCAGGAAATACTATCAAATATCAACTGGAAACCTTTTTTTTTGAAACATTGGAATTCTCACAATTAACTAAATACGAAAAATTCGTCAAAACATTCAAAGAAATCTATAACGAATGTTTTCTAGAAAAAATGAAAAAAATAAATAGGAAATAAAATTCAGAATGGTTTAATGGAAACCCAAAAAAATAAAGATAAAAAATAACTTAAATAAAAAGTTTATGAAGGATAAAAAAAAAGACGTTGGAATGAATCCACAAAATATAGAAATGAATTAAATGGGGAAATAAAAATATAAAAAATAATTATTATCTAGATAAATTTTCAACAAAAAATACAACATAAAATGAAACCAATTACTGGGCAACATAAAATTAAAAAATGATGGAAAAATGAAATTAAAAAATGATGGAAAAATGAAATTAATAACAAACAATAAAAGAAACGGATAACCTAAAATTAATAACAGAAGAATTCAATAATTATTTCACAAATATCGACAAAGAATTAATTTAAACTCATCTAAAATGATAATTTCAGAAAATATTTAAAGACAAACTTAACACAAACTTTTTACCTAAGCGAAACAACTGATGAAGAAATAGAAAGAGAACTAAGTAAAATAAACATAAGAAAAAAGGCTCAGGCGTAAACGATTTCTCTGTTAGAATAATAAAACTGTGTAAAAATGAATTAAAAAAACATTATCAGTAATTATAAACGACGTATTTTTAACGGGAATATTTCCAAATGAATTGAAAACAGCAGTAATTAGACCAATTTTTAAAAAGTAATAAATTTCTTAAAGAAAATTATATATCGATTGCAATTATGCCATTATTTTCGAAACCAATAGAAAAATTAATGTACAATAGATAATAGATTATTTAAATAAATAAAATGTGATTCATCCAAATCAATATGTCCTTTATAAAACAAATCAACGGAAGAAATACTTTTAAGAGCCACTAATAACATCCAAAATTCTCGAATTAAGAAAAATAACTTACGGATTTTTTGATTTAAGTAAAGCATTTGATTTAATTGATAGAAATATCCTTAAAGCAAAATTATTTAACTATGGTATAAGGGGCTAAATGTACAAGCTGATAGTTATTTAACAAATAAATCTCAAACGGTTAAAATCGATAATAATTTTACCAAATTATTATTAAACGAATTGGGTGTTCCTCAAGGAACAATCCTGGGGCCTTTATTTTTTATTTTGGCAATAAATGATTTAATAAATCTTGATGAAGAAATGCTTTTGTTTGCAGACGACATAATATGGATGACAGAGGGAACCAAAATCGACCCAATAATTTTCAATATAACCAAAAAGTTAAAATTATTTGAACAATGGTTTAATGACAATAATCCAATAATAAATTCAAGCAAAGGAAAATGCATAATTTTGCACACTAAAAATAAAAATATATCAAATCAACTGAATAGAATAAAATTTAACAATGTCATTATAGGAAGAGTTACTGCAATAACATGTTTGGGAATATTTATTCAAGAACAACTAAATTGGAATGACCAAATACTAGAAATAGAAAAGAAAATTCTAAGGTCAAATGGCATTCTTGCAAAACTAAATAATTCATTGCCATTAAATATAAAAATTAGCTTATATTACGCGCTAGTATATAGATGCATCAACTATGGTAATATTATATGGGGAAATTTATCACAAACTAATTTTAAAAAAGTAAATAAATTACTTGATAAAACAATACAAAAACTTTGTTACAAAACAGGTAAATTAAAAGAAGAAATAATTTATGAAAATAAAATCCAAAACATTACTAATATACACAATTTAAAAATAGCGTTATATATTTATGAACGAATAAATGAAAATAAACATATAAATATAATTACAATGAATAAAACAAAACATAATTATAATACTAGAGATACAAGTGAACAAAAATGTATGCAAATAAGAAGAAGCATGGGTAAAATAATATAAATCATTATACAATCGAATTCTGGAACAAAATACTCACTGAAATTAAAGAAATAAAATTGAAAAATACAAAACTACCATAAATTTTTTTTATTGGAGCATCCAGTAATTAGTCGCCACGGTCGCGGATGCTTTTAAATCTTCGATTTTGACCTGAATCTTTTGTATACATTTACTTATGAATGTTCTGCAATAATAAATTTGATTTGATTGATTGAGTTCTTTTTTTGGTTTATTTTACGACGCAAGGACAGCAAAAAGCATGCTGCGCCGGAACCTAGTTTTTCAAGGAATCCGGACCTCTTAAGGCAGTGGTTCCCAACCTGGAGCTCGCGACCGTCAAGGGGGTCGCGAAAAGGTCTCCAGGGGGGTCGCCGCAAACATTTTTAGTTGCAATTATTTTTATAAGGAATTTCATACCAAATGTTTCCAACGCTTTTATATTTCGAAATGGCTAAGCACATTGCAATATTCTGCTAATTCTTATTAACTTTATTATTATATACATTAATATCTGTTATATTCTCTACTATGATGCACATTAACATATATAATTAATATAAAATGAAAAATTGATGTAATATATATAATTAATATAATTTTGTATTTAATGTGTTTTCTTTACTTGTTAAAATGTTTTTATTATGCTATGTGGCTGCATTTGGAGGGCGCGACTCCTATCTCCCATGAGGGCGCACCGGCCCAGTGCGCCCCTGATTGGAGCTTCCCGTAGTTTGAAAACGACAGAAAGCTTCAATTTATTACTATGCTTGTAAGTTGACACTATTGTGCATATCAATTAGTTACAATGGAAATATTCTATTGTGCATATCGATTAGTTCCAATGGAAATACTCGATCGTGCATATCGATTGGTTCCGATAATCGATACTTTTATACTTAATCGATAATCGAACACTGTGCGTATTTTCTATTGGATGAAAATTGAAAATGACAAAGAAAAATAGAGGAATTGAAAATGTATAACTTTGCCCGGAACAGTCTAAATATAGCATGATAATATATTCCGACCTTTTATACAGCTGAATGAAACGCTCTTCTTTTAAGATAGAATATGAATTTGACCTAAATATAATAAGCTGCTATAATTGTACGAAGTCCGCAACCGAAAATAATTGGCTTTCAAAGCGATACAAGAAAAAAAAAAAGGCAAGGACAATAAAAAGCAGTGAAAAATAAAGAAAGAAAGTAGCAAAGAGTGCAAAAGCTTTAGAAGAGTTTGTTGCCCCTGGTCTTTAGACCCCCCCATCGGACGACATTTTAGAATTTCAAATGTGACAGTTTTGCATCGAGCAGAAATTGTAAGAATAAGAGAGAGAGAGAGAGACCAAGGGAGCATCTATAGGAGACTGCAGAAATGGTCCTTGAGGCGCCTATTTTTCATTCTGTTTTGCGTAGAAATGAAATTTTGCAACATTGGATTAAAGAAATATAAATTGACAAGATTTACTTAGAAATGACATAAGAATATTAGCACAATGAAAAATGGAGTTCAAATTGACATTTTCAAAATAGTGATATAAAGCAATTTAACCTTAAAGTTTTGGAAGCGTCGAGGAAAATTTTGGCAAAAGAAGAAAAAAAAAAGAAACTTGAGGTGTCAAACGGAATCAGATGTTGAAAATATAACTTTATTTTGCATTTACCCTCTTGGAAAAAAAAGTGGAAAATCCCTTTTTCTTGTGGAAATTTTTTTTTCTTAAGCTACGCACTATGGAAGTGTGTAAAGTATTTTTAAGTCAATATTATTTCTACGAATAAATTTCTTTTGGAAATACACAAGCGTAAAACTTTAGAGTGATATTCATAAAAGACCTTGAATTTATTTAAATTATTAGTGATAGTTAATGTGTTATTGAATGAACCATTAGATCCAAATTACAAAGTAATAAATCAATTATATTATAGAATTAATAAATTAATATGAACTAAGCGCTTTTTACATGCAGCTACAATGGAAGATATATTGAATCCAGTGGCGTACGCAAGAGGGGATGGAGTGGTCATGGGGGTTATGACCACACCCTACCCCCTTATGTACGCCAATGGATTTAATATATCTTCCCCCAATTGATTTGATATATTACCCCCAATTGCGTTTCAATTTTGTATATACACATATGGATTTGTTACTCCTTAATGCCTATGTCCCCTTTTGATCTCGTAATCCCTCTTATAAACTTTATGAGTACGCCAATAATTAAATTACATATCGTACTAGCTGAAGTTTTTTTTACAAATAACGAATTATTCTTGTCAATTTTTAGTCATTTTCCGTACCTCCCACCCATTATGGACTTCATTAATAGAGATCCCACTATATTAATGGAGAAATAGATTGACTATATTAATAGAAATATACTAAAGGAATTATAAAAAGGTCATTGAAACCACCCCGTAACGGATCAATATTAAGCGCGGTGAGACTGGGGCCATCACACCGGGCGCAAAGCAAAGGGAAGCGCCAAAATGGCCTAAAAAACAGGAAGTGCAGACAAGACCAAATCCAAATTTATCATCTAAGCTAGCGGTTCTTCAACTGTGGTTCGT
>QLNU02014989.1:0-11255 GCA_006491805.2 Dysdera silvatica
GATCAATGTATTTATATAAATCGAACACTACGCAGATTAAATCAAACAACAATGTCAATCAATCAACGTTTATTGGCGTAGTGATACCAACGCCGATGGTATGGCGTGATTAGATGGTGAAACGTTCGAAAGAAAATAAATATTTCTGTCTTCGGCGGGACCTGAACCCACGACCTTCTGCCGGGTTCCGGGTCACCGGCATGGCTATTTACTTACCATCTTTCACCTATCATCGGCGTCTCGCCAACAAACATTGATTTTGTTCAAACCAACAAAAGTCAATTAGTCAATGTTTATTGGCGTGGTATTACGGCCGATGGTCTGGCGTGATTATGGTGATTCCATCGGGTCGGTATCACTCGCCAATGCGATGATGACTTTGTTGTTGAATTGTCTGCGTAGTGTTCGATTTATTTAAAATAAATTGATTTTGTTGTTTGGAGATTGTTTGGAAAAGACATGGAAGTTTGAAACTGAGTTTTACCAGTCACCATGATTGACAGACTGCCTATTATCTTGTTAGTAATACTATTATATATAAATACAGTAAAACCCCTCAACCTCCTCTTTACAAACACTCATCAGACAGATCAGAAGGGATTTCTTAGTGGGGAAGTTTTATCTGACCATAAAAACGAAATGACCATATATGAGGGGTTTTAATGTATTAATAATAGTGAATTATTTGTATACAGACATGAGTAGAATGTGGACAAATGATGATAAAGAACTATTGCATGCTACTTGTGCCTTGTGGGATATTGAAAATAGAAAACATTGAGGCAGGAACAAAATATTTGAAACAACACAGTATTTGAACGAGTGATGTTTGTCATACAGATCAATGTGTTCAATGAGAGCAACGTTCCCAAGCCACAAGGTATATGCATTTGAATTGGTGATTGTTGTCCAGTCTACATATCTTTAGTCACCAGTCTAACATCAAATAATTGAGTATACAGGATTCAAGATAAAGTTGCAGTGATAAGCTGAATTAAAATTTTGCTTTTTTCAGTGTACGACTGGATACAAATCTGTGCTCACAGTATTATTATATACTGTCTGTGAACACAGTTTTTTGTATCTCAGTTGAGCAGACTGAATATCAACTACTTGCAATTCAAGACATCAATGAATGCCGAATGTAATTTCACATCCTCCTATGACATCCATAGTAGTGGAAAAAAGGTGACCATTTACTGTATTAGATGACTAGTTTAAGTGTGTGGTTTTCTATGATTGATGCAGTATTGCCTTTGCTGCTCTTACGCTGCTGAGCAATCTTTTTATAAGTGTGATGAATATCAAATATATTTATTACTTAACCTGTGTGCGGGGTACTGAACACCCCAACTGTACTTCGTCTTATTGTTCTTATAGTTTTGAACTTATAGTTGTTTTCTTATAATTAATGAATATTCTCATGATAATGACATTAACCATAGAATAGATAAAATTAACGAGACACAAGGAAGTATGGAAAATTATGTAAATAATTTGTGTAATTCAATTAATAGCAATAAAATAATGTGAGCACAATGGAAAATTTATTTAATGTGGATGAAAATATTGGATTTGATACTGCTTGCAAAATTATAGATATTCATGAAATGAAAGGTGAATTAATTGATGATGGTTTAACTAAAGGTCTGATAAATTATGAGATAGGTACAGAATACAATAATGTGAACACAAATGGTCAATCTGTAGACAGTATAAGTGATATAGATAATTGGAGTGATGATATTGATGATGCTATTATACAGAGGTTAGAAACTACAAAGTGTAATAAATGTAAAAATAATAATAACAATAATAATGATGAATCAAATAATGGGAGCAATATATATGTAAAATGTGTTACAAAACTGTAAAACTGTAAATGTGTTACAAAACTGTAATATGTATAAAATATTCAAGTGTAAAAAAACGTAATAAGTGTCAGAAATGTAATATGTGTAAAATATGTCAAGAATGCTTTTATAGGGATGGGGTAAATAATACAGTGTGCAAAAAATTATATTTGGAAAACATATAATTTAATGAAATATACTTTTCATTTTATCAAATAAATTTTTGGTATTTCTGACCTATAATATCACATTTGCAATAACTTCTACAACACATAAAACACCAAATATGAACCTTACAAGAGGTATATGAAGATTCTCACTGAAGAAAATATAGAAAAAAGAAATTATAGGGCGTATTCTAAATTATGTAGGTTTCTCTTAATAATCAAGAAAACAACCTTTGTTTTCAATTACTTGAATAAGCCGAAAGTGCTTTTAAAGTGTCTATGGAAATGTTATTCCAATCTTGTTTGTTGGCTAACACAGGATCCTATTTACACGGATATTATGTGCCATTTTTATAAACTTCTCGGGCTAGAAGGCCCCATAAATTTTTTTATAAGATTCAAATCTGGACCCCTCTCAGGCCAATGAAATAAATTTACTGAATTGGCTTCAAACCAGAGTTTCTCACTCTTAGAAATGTGTATGGAAGCGTCATCTTGTTGGAAAAAATAGTCACCTGAAGTCATTAGTGGGGCCTCAGGTAACAAATTTTCACCTAACATATCAACATATTTGTCAGAGTTCATTTTGTAGTTGATAAAGACTATTGGAGTGGTTCCGTTTGCTGCAAAAGTGCCCCCACCGTATTGACGTTTGGAAAAAACTTCTTTGGTTTTACGCAGATTATACCAAAAATAGGGACAACCGTCTGGCCCATCAAGGTTGAATTTCTTTTGTCTGAAAAGATTACATCATTCCATTTTGGACCGATAGAAATGTATTTTTTTCCGAAATCTAGTCTTCTTTCCTTACGTTGCTTTGTACAAGGCGAACGTAACATTAACTTTCCATACCAAATATTCGGATGTTTATTCAAAACATTTTGGACTGTTCGTGTGGAACATGGTAAATCCAAATTTCTTCTAACGTTATTTGCAGTTTCTTTTTTCTCGCAAGCTCTTCTTACAACCATTCTTTTTCGTCGATGCGTTAGAATTTCTGGTCTTCCTGTTAGTTTATTCATTCCATACATTTCAAATTCTTTTAGAAAATTATAAACTACACTTTTAGATCTTTTAATTTTTTTCGAAATTTCATGGCCACTCAATCCAGATTCTTTAAAAGCAAGAATTTTCCCTTTTTCAAGGTCAGAAAGGTGAGTTCCTTTTGGCATCGTACAAAAATCGTGCAGAAATGAGGCAAGTGTGAATTTTGTTTAGAAACCCAGTCTTTATATTTGAAATGGTCATTTTATGCTTTCAAATATGCAAATTTTACTATAATTTTAGATGAAAAATCAGTTGTCCTTATACTTGTTTCCAAGATCATATGGGTTTAAAATTCACAAAGTAAATTTTTACATATTTATTTTGGAAAATTTAACTAATTTACATGAAAAATAACTTAATTTTATCATGTTTTTCCCTAAGAAATTTGCATACGTTTCCGTCTAAAAGATTTCTAGATTTGGCGGGTTTTCGCTTGTCCTTATACTTTTTCCACGCACTGTAGAAAAAGCATTTATAATAGTGGGAATGTTAGTGTGAAAGATAATGATAGAGATTTACTAAGAATATTACAAATAGTTACTAATGGATAACAAATATTACAAGATAGATTTATTAGCAATTACAGAAACTTGGCCAAAAGCACGTGATCATATGGAGTTTCCAGGTTGGTATGAGTATCATGTAATGCGAAAAAAAAAGAGGAGGTGGAGTACCCATTTACATTAATTACAAACCTGAAAATTTTGTAAAATGGAATGGAATTATTTAATTAAATGAGGATTGGGAAATAATAGGAGTAAAAAGAGGGAAACTAAGAATAGGAGTCATATACAGAAAACCTGGTAGTAATGTAAACAGTTTAACTAATTGGTTATACCAGAAATTGGAGAAATTGAAAAATGAAAACATTTTATTAATTGGAGATTTAAATATATTGACAAAGAATCAAGTATAAAAAACAATTTACTACATACAATGAAAATAATGGGACTAAAAAATGTAATAAAAGATTCCACGAGTGAATAACTACAAATTCATCTACAATAATTGATGTGTGTTTTACAAATATTAGGAAATATAAATCTTGCGTCTTAGATTATCAAATAAGCGATTATGGGGATATTATAGTAGGGATATATGAAAAGTTTGTAAAAAAAATGATGATACAATGATAATTAGAAACCTGAATAAAAAGAATATTAATAAATTTAAGGAAGATTTGAGATTGTTTATGAAACAGTATTAAATCGTAACAACAAATATTATATATTAAGAAAAATTAAAGAATTACATAAAAAGAATTTTTAATTGGAAATATATTAAGGATAAAATAAATAATAAGGACTGGATAAACAACAGAATCAAAAACAATATAAAGAAAAGGAATAATTTATTTAAGAGATTTATAAGAATAAAAAAACAAAAAGATTTATTTGGAAAGATTCAAAATATTAAGAAACTGTATAACTAAATCAATTGTTTGGCACAAAAAAAAAAGATATTTGTATAAAAACTTGATTAATGTAGGTACTAAAAATAAATGGAAGTTTATAAATAAATTATGTAGAGATAATAAAAATAAATTAATAAAAGATGATAATAGAATTATAACGGAAAAGTGGGAAATGGCAAATTGCTTCAACAAATTTTTTATTGAAATATCTGAAAAAATAATAGATAAAGATATATGGAGAATGGCTTTAAAGAATATATGAGCCAAAATTATGATAAAACTATGTATGTTGAGCAAATAACCTATTTTAAATTATTAAATGAAATAAGGAAACTTAATAGTAAAAAAAGAGCAGGTGAGATTCACCCAAAAATTGTGAAGGAAAGTCGGAATTGTTGGTTGTGCCCTTATTGATTGTATTTAATAATATTATAGATAAGGAAGAAATTGCTGATGAAGTGAAGATATCTAAAATTATACCTATTTATAAAAAAGTGTGAAATAGACTGTAAAGAAAATTATAGACCAATAGCAGTGGCATCAGTTTTTGCGAAACTATTTGAAAAACTACTTTACAATTGAATAAAAAAATTTATTTAAAAAATAATTTAATGGATACATATCAACATGGTTTTAGAAAAGGAAAATCAACAGAAGCAGCATTACTTAGAACAATAAATAAAATACAGGAAGTAAAGTAATCGAATATAGGGAATATAGGATAAGGATGTTCCATGATTTGAATAAGGCATTCGGTGTATTAAATAGAAAAATATTAATAAAAAAATTGAATAATTATGGATTAAGAGATAAAATTAATAAATTATTATGCAGTTATTTAAATAATAGAAAACAAATAGTTGGAGGTAAAACATAACAAATGATGAGTAATAACTGTGGAGTGCCGCAGGGGTCTAATTTGGAACCACTGTTGTACTCCATATATGTAAACGATATATTTAATGTTTCAGATATGGGTCATATAACATTGTTTGCAGATGATACAAGTGTCATAGTTACTGGTCAAGACCTAAAAAAATTAATGGAAATATGCATCAGTGAAATAAAAAAAATATGAGAAATGGTTTTATGTAAATCAAATGAAATTAAATGTAGATATATCTAAAGTAATGATTTTCTGAAGTAGAAGCAAAAATATTAATATCGACATATACAATAATTCAGTCTTAATTAGTAACAATAAACAAATTGAAGTGGTACAACAATTAGAATTTTTAGGAATTCAACTAACAGATATATTAAATTGGAATGAACAAGTAAATTCTGTGACAAAAAAAAAAGCAAGTAAAGGAATAGGAATACTAAGAAGAATAGGTAATATATTGAGAGATAAAATTAATATTGACCTTTATTACTCAATGATACAAAGTCATCATCTTATGTATTGAAACTGTATATGGGGGAGATGTTGGCATAGTCAATGGAAATATATTGAAAAATATACAGAAAAAAAGCAATGAAACTAATTAACAAGAATAATAGAATGAACTGGAAAAATATATTAATTAAATACAATATCATACCATTTGAATTAATACATGAATACTGTATTTTGATTAAAATGTTTGAAAGAATTAAGGAAAAAAGCACATGGAGTTAATAAAAATTAAATATAATGAAAGAGAAAGAAATATTTGCCGAAAATATAATGACTTAATCTTGCCGAAAATAAGAACTGAAACAGGGAGAAGTAACATTAATTTCAAGGGTCCTAACCTCTGGAATAAATTACCTGAGGATATAAAAAAAATTAAACGGAATTAATAAATTTAAAAATAAATTAAGAGAGCACTTAATCTCATCATTGGTCTCGTAACAAATTAAATTTATAATGTACTAACGACCTGGTGGATTGTGGTGAACTAATATCAAATAGATTAATTTTTGTATTTAACTTGGTGCTATTAACATGATTGTCTTTGATTAATCTACTCGAGGTCCTAGGTTTATTATATCCAAAAAGATATTTTCCTGGGACCCTTCCTTGTATGGTCAAATTGTTTCCACATATTGAAAGAAGAAATAATATAATGTATATTATTTGTACTGTACAAGTGAAAAATAAATAAAACATTATTATTATTATTAAAAACTTCTTAATTATGGCATTTCAAAGTAGCAGTAAGAATAGAAATCTATTTTGAATAACTTGCGTACGAAGGTGAAAACAACCGACTAGAACTTTTCAGCATCTGCATAAAAGAAAATCACCGTTTCATACTTCCCTTTTTTTGTTGTGAATGTAGCATGTGTCCTAATATCTGATAATCTATTCAAAATTCTGGAGACTTCGCATCAGAAATTTCATGAGCGTAGTTACCATACTTTCGTTAACTAATCTGTCTTTTCTTGTGAAAGAAACATCTTGACAATGGAAAAACTTGCAGACGGAAAAATGGCTGTTTGTCAGGTTTTTCTTTTCGGAGTCGGACATCTCCAATCCGAGCGATAATAATAATACAAATGTAATACGTTTTATTTCAAAAGGTGCCATCGTAATTGAATAGAACGGCGTATCGTTTTTGCCGTATGTTTAAGAACATTTCGGCAAGTATCGCTAACCGGAATTTTCTTCAAGTTTCAGACACTTAACATAAAAATACCGTTGTTCTTGAATACCTGTTTGAGTGCTTTCACTTTTTTGAGTCCGACAAAAAACTATCGGCAGGTAATTTGCAAGGGAAAAGCGATTCGCAATAACTAAAGGCGGAATTCTAAGTTCGGAACCTAGCCTTCTGCAAATTGCTTTTTCTGAAAGTTTTTCTTTTCCCTTTTTTCATCTGCTAAACGACGTGCAAATTCTTTTAAAGCGATCGCCTGATTTTACGAAACGCTGCCAAGTTTGGTGAATTATTTGATTTTGGCGTCGTCCTGTTTGCTTTCGTTTTGCATAAGTACGACTTCACATTATAGGTTTTATTTGCAGAATGTGGAGTATAAAAAATTGCATTGAAAGTAGTTTATTATTATTGATTTTTTTAGGTGTATTTGTTAAAAATTACTGCTTATATATAGGTTGTTTCAAACATAGCCTACTTTACAAGAAACTATTTTTAACTGAAGTAATTACATTAAATTAAAAATAAAATTAAAATTAAAAGAAAACTATACCTGCACACATTATACAGTGCTGTAAATAATATATACAATATCAGTTTCTACATCTAAACAAACCTTGGTTTTAAAACCAAAAACGCTATATAACCTTGTTCGCTCCGTACACTATCATTTAATGATAATCATTAATAATAATAAAACTAATTTTTCATCAAAGATTAATCCTAAATGCATATATAATCTCTCTCCGCTATGAATCATTGGTCAAAATCTAAGTTTAATACAAACACTTCGTACACATTTCTCTTGTAATATTTATACTAGCACAATACTTAATAGCGACACACTGCACTAATCAATAGAAATAAATGCAACACAATTTTTATGGTGCAGTTCTTTAAAATCATTAACACGATAGCATTGCTGATAGCTATTTCGATAGCGTTAAACAGCTATCGTCGTCAGAGCGAATGGCGGCTTCTATTTATGTCCGTGCTGTTGGCCGGTGTTGCCATCACGTCGGTTGGAAACTTGATTGGGCGGAGGAGTAAAGCGTATTTGTGGAGACGTCTTCAGCCGTGAGACCCAAAAGGTTTTTCCAAGTGGATGATATAGAGTTACTAAGGAGTTGATCATTAACTGCAACGTTGATGTTTGCTAGGATGTGAAATGCCTCAAAGAAACTGAGATCAAGTGTTGAGTTGACTTTTTTAATAATATGTGAATTGGAGAATAGAAACTGATGTCCGAATTCCCACGAGTGTTTTGCCAGAGCCGATTTATGGAATTCTTGCTTTCTGACATAAGCTTCGTGTTCATTTAGTCTGAGGCGCAGTGCTCTCCGTGTTTGACCGATATAAATTTGGCCACACTGGCACGGAATGGAATATATGCCGCAGCTGTCAGAATCCGGGATGTTATCCTTAAGATGAGAAAAGCCTATTTTGTTGATCGGAGTGAAGGTAACGCGAAAGTTGAATTTGTGCAAGACGGCAGCAATTTTGGTAGCAATTTTTCTAGCGGGGTTCTTTAATGGCTAATTGAATTACTAATTTTGATTTTTTATGTTCACAGGTATGAGTAGCCATTGACAAAGGGAGATCTGCCATGGGCAACAAATCGAGAGACAGATGTTCAAAAGGCGCCAAATTCGCGAGTACTTGCGAAAAGATGAATTTAAAGTAATCGCCAGGAAGTTGAGAATTTAACAAAAGTCCCAAAATCATTCCTTTAGTTACGTTTGTTAAAATTAGACGGCAAAATATATCAGCCTGCAGGTGGAAAAATATGTCAGCTTTGCTTATTTCTATTTTTATATTTGTTATAGCTATTATTTCCCATATACTAATAGATAAGATGACTTCGAAGCTTTCCTTTAAAACAGGATCTAATCGCTTTAGATTGGCGTCCATAAATTTCTTTCTGAAAACGTAATTATAGCGGAACTGCTGACGTAACGCTATCATTAATTTGAAATTTTGTTTGGCGATTTTTTCAAGGTTTCCTTTGTTTCGATCTGTAACAACCCTTTATCATCAGAACGAAGAAGATACTAGAAAAAGCAAAGCTGGATACAATTGGAGGTATTCTGTATATTTCGCAGATGGATTTTTTCGAAGATTTATTGTAGCTATCAGAGAGAGAGAGCGAGGATTCCAGCTTACCCGTACGGAAACTCCCCTTTAAAATAGCCTCAGCCATACTTTCGTTTTTGGGTAAAGAAGGCATGGAGAAAAGGTGATAGTTTAAGATGATCGATGCTCTGTGATCTCTAAAGGTCATTTCCTTAAGTGGATGGCCATCAGAAGAGTCGGCTCCCTTTGAATATACACGTCTTTTACGTTGCAAAATACTCTTTATACTTTTTATTTATCCGTTTTTCGTTCAGTTAAATAGCTCTTTTTTTATGAGAATCCTCGTAGGGCACTTCCGCTCTTGTATGTATTTAATCAAATGGCATCTTGAAAAATTAGTTTGCTGTTTTCCCAGTTTGGCAGAAACACACAGAAATGTTTCAGAACCTCCAATTTGTATAATTAGGTCGTTAATAAAAAGTCAGATTACAACGCAGGGTATAAACATGAATTATCTTGTTGGGCGATCTTTTCATACGAGGCCGCAATGGCTGCCCAAGACCTTCAAATTTATGTTGGCATCAAAGACTAATAGTAATAAAGAAATATGTTATACATCAATTGCAAGTTGCTATAACGGTAAAGTGCAGTAATAACATTTTTAATTAACTTCTTTAGTATACTTCACAGCCGTAAAGACAGAGAGAGAGAGATAAAATGCATCCTGTTTATATAATAGATTTAAAAACGAATTAATTGCTTTCAAACAGAGGAGTGGATAAGGGTAAGAAGTCGTGGAAAATCAAAGTAACACAATCGCAAAGTAGGCTAGTATACGGTACGTTAAAGGATCCTTTTAGCATGGATATGAACTGGAGGGCGGATTTGCGGAATACCGGACTGAAATTGGTTCCAATAAGCAAATACTATAGTGCAGTGCTTCTCAAAATATAGTCCGTATGCGCATCAGGAAATTTCAGAGGAAAAAATAATCAAATATGCCGAACGAAACGGCTCGAAAACACCTGTCCGCGATGAGTAAAAATTTTTATAAGGAAAGTAACATTTCTAAAAGTGGTACCATGCGGGAGTAACTGCAAGAAATTCATTGAGATAAAGTAATTTAAGAAACTTATATACAGATAAAGTAATTTAAGAAACTTATATACAGATAAAGTAATTTAAGAAACTTATATACAGATAAAGTAATTTAAGAAATCTACGTCGAGATGAAGTATTTTAAGAAATCTATATTGAGATAAACTAATTTAAAAAACCCATATCGATATAAAGTAATTTAAGAAATCTATATCGAGATAAGGTAACGTAAGAAATATTTTTAATAATAATGAGAACACGTTTTAATACTGATGCCCACACACAGAAAATTTGTTTATTTGTGTTTTAGGGTGCAAAAACAACGAAGGTCATACCACGCTTGGGCCAACAATTTTCTTAGAGATCCAAACCTTTTAAAACCTAGCGTTTCAAACCCCGGACTACATTTAGCAGTTAGTTGGTAAGTGTTCCTAAGTGTGGTAAGTGTTGGTATTTTTTGGCAATAGGAGTCGAACCAGGGTTAATGACATTTTAGGCGAATGCGTTATCCACACTGCAGGGTTCCCCAGAATAAAATTATTTAGCTTGTAATGATGATGTTCGCAGTAAAACCCAACATTGTTAACTCGAATTCGAAACTTCAGTTCAATTATAATATTTTTCAATTTCCTCCCAGGGAATGATTCATCCTTTTCCAAACACTCCCCAACACGGTGATCGGCGATAGATAAAGGAATATTTAAAGTGGACCTTGAGCGACTGAAGTTTAAGAAACACTGTTATAGTTGGTATCATGTGAAGTAAAAAAAAACAGGTTTCGAAAAGCGATGTTTTACTGCACCCACAGTACTCCTCATATAAACTATCAAGTAGCTGATTTAGTATCATATAATACAGAAGATACTGCGGCTACCCAATGAGAGGGACACCTCTCTAGAAAATAGACTTGTCCAACTTCCGGGTATCGAGCACTCGAGCTCATGACGCCGACAAGGATAGACATGCGGTCACAATATTTGATATTAGTATAACCTAGAAATAAATGTTTAATAATGTGTTATGT
>QLNU02014989.1:16639-30041 GCA_006491805.2 Dysdera silvatica
ACATGAAATAAAAATTGAAAATAAAGTAAGGAACACAAACGGAATACATACATTTAAAATATTGAACATGACCTATGAAAGATTAAACTGAAATATATATCACGAGATAATACAAATCGAGGAGAAATTAAAAAGTACAAGAAAAGGAGAAGGAATAAAAATAAAAAATGTAAAAACCAAAATGGGATCATGCAATATAAATTAATATGGGTTAAAGTAATGGAATGAATTACAGGAGAGAATATAAAAAAGCAAAACAAAAAGGGAATTTGGGAAAAGATCAAAAATACAATTATTAAAAAAATAAGGAATAGAGGTTGGCCAAATTTAGCAGGGACAGATTTCACAGCATATATTATCATTTTAGCATCTTTCCTATTTTGCGAAAAAGTACGGAATAGTGCAAGAAATCGAAAAATCAATTACTACTACAATTTTGTCTTCCAATGGAAAGCTTTTAGTTTCGTAATCATTTTAAAAGTTACGAACGATTATAGGATACACATGCATGCAAGCCGGAAATGAACAAAATGCAGAAATACTTACCTAGATGTTTTGCTATTAAAGGGAATAGGCGATTTTACTTCGTTTTCATGAAAAAAACGAAAGTTGAGCCTAAAGTTGAGCAGAAAAGGGAGAAAAAGTTTAATGGTGTTTGAGTGCAACAAGTTAAAGCAAGCTCATCCAGCATTAATAACAAAATACAACACGGGGGTAAAAACCTTTGTAAGAAAGGAAGGTTGAAAAATAGAGAGAAGAATTCTGAGAAAAGTACGCAAAGTATAAAATGATCCCATATCAGCAAAATGACGAATTATTTTGGCTTAAAATCCAAGTCTTCTGGAAATTTCATGACGTCATTTCTACGGGGCTCGCAAGGGAACTTCAAACTTTTGAAGTAATGGCCGAATCGTCTTCACGATAGAGATTGAATTTGAATTGATTTGAAGAGATTGAGATTGAATTTTAATGGATATACAAGAACTATAGCGTTTACGACATCACAGTGAGGTTAACTAAAAAACTCCCATTAAATTTGCATTACACAGGAAACGAACAATTCACAGGAATGATTTTCAAATACTGAATCGGAAGTTCGTGTATATGTAAACGTTAAGATGTAAGGTGGGACTTTCAAGACTTTGGTTCATGAGTGTTCTGTAGCAGAAAAAATAAAAAGCCATACTCAAGCTGGTTGTTTGAACTTTATTTGCAATTGTCATAAAAGTTCTGGTTTCTAGAAATTTTCACTGTTCAAATGCACTGGAAAAGGTATCGTATTTTTTTTGTTTCGAGCACTTGTTCGAAGAGTTTGAAATGGTTTGAAATTGGAAATGGTAACATCATCAGATAAAATGTTCCAGAGAATTGTAAGTTATTAGGGAGATTAAGTGTTGTATTCGTTCATGATTAATTCACTATAAAGAAAAATCATATCAAAATTTCATATATTAGAGTTTCGTGTAAAGAAATACATTCGAGAAAGGCGACAATCCTTTAATTTTATCTTTGTAGGAAGAACTTTCTGTTACAGATGTACCTGTCTGCAAGGTTAGATAATTTCATTTAAGGTAGAAAATTAAATTGGAGTATTAATAAATATAGGAGAGTACGGTTCCTTTTTGTTCGAAGTTCTTATTCTAAACCATTTAAAAAAAGTACATTTTAGTTTAATGATAATGTATTGGCCTAGATATATGACACCGAAAATTTGAAAAACATATTTATTATTAAGCACGTCTCCCATAATGTCATATCTAATTCCGTAAGAAAGGTTTTTTTTATTTATTAGTATACTTTAAGAAAAATATACCGCGTCAGCAAATGGATTTTCAAATCTAATGTTACGCTTAAAATAATGAAAAAATATTTTTTTTTAGAACAAAGCTATGAAAGATGCTGTATTTAAAAAATTAATTTTTAGGGAAGGTTATTTCTATAGAATACGAACTTCATTACTTTTAGAAAATAGCTCAGTTAACATGCTGCACGCCCTAATCAATTCGTTCCAAATAAAGTGAAGGTGCCACGCTTTATGAGTATTACCTTCAAGTGTGTAGAGGAAATTCTAACATCGTTAAATTTAGCTAACATACGCAAGTAGTGAGAGAATGTTCTTTGGTGGAATTTCTTTTCCAAACTTTAAAACGGTTCTTGGTTGATAAAGAGGAAGCTCTTTAGATGTTGACATTAGTCAACTTGTATTATTTCTCGCTGCGAGCAAGAAGATTGGTTGCGACAGTTTTTGGAACGGTGCTACCAAAATGCGTTACTATGTTTCTACTATGAAAAATGTTGTCGACTCCCGTTGTATGTCTTTGGATGAAGGAAACAGAAGGAGTTGGAAAATCCGCATTTCAGATGATTTTGTTGGACAGATTTTGCCGCAGGAGAAATGCTGCCGTGGCGACAGATAACATTATTCCATACGAATCTTTTATTTTGTCGCTGTTCCTTTTAAATACGAGTTTCTGTTTTGAGATGAGGCAAATTCGAGTGACGCAACTTACCGAGAGATAGACGGCCAGTTCGAATTTTTCAAATTGGATTAACAGTACAAAAGACAGTTATTGAGTTAGAATGCAAGATGTCGCCGGCTTAATGCTAGATTTTCGATATTACTTAGTGCCGGAGGCTTTTTGGGTATATTTTGATATTTCTGACAGAAAAAGACATTCCATGTGCGGTGAAATGGAAAGCTAGCGCATCCGAAAATATAGCTGGCGGATATCTACGAGAAAGGAAGCATATTATTCACAACGTTGTCTAGTAACTGTCAGGCACGTATCGATATCAGCATATGGCAAACCCAATGTGTAAGAATTGTAGAAAGCCGTTAAATTAATTCTATGATCATCAGCAAATGATTCGGATGTACTTTGGTGGTGGAAACCGTTTTATGGCTGGCATATATTATAGGATCTACTTGGGTTATGCGTTGTATTCGAATTGCAGATGTAAAACGGAGATTTCTATACTGAAGGCAGTTAATATAATTGCGGGAAAGATAATATATGCCCCATTTTAAAGCGGGGAAATTCTAAACTTACCTGCCCGTTTTAACAGCGATTTCGGCATTTGCATACGCCCCAACCTGCTTTTACTTGCGAAAAGCCGTTGATTAAATTATTATTATGGAAGGATGTACTAGATTTTAGTCAAACTCCCGGCGTTTCCGTAAAATTTTGGAAGTTTAACTATAGTTAAAGCGTAATTTGGAAGAAAAGGGGTTATACAAAAATAATAAATTCCACTTTCTGGTCGGAGAGGTTTCAGTTTCTAGACCGAGCAAAGAAGTTTTCTCAAAAAAATCTTAAATCGAATTTAAAAAATAAGTTGATTTTTTATGAGATAAATATGCGAATGTGAGATGCACAAAATAATAATAATGGTTCATTATATTTCCTTTCACATTGTAACGCAACATGCGTTTCTTCGTGCTTATAAGTATATTTTTGTATACATGTATATCCGTACGTATCTCTTGCATGTACTTACACTGATACGGAAAGCAGGCCATGAGTAAATACTTGAGTATAGCTTTCGTATTTTAGTATCATCTATAAAAACATAAATTAAGATTCTTGGTTTTCATTTAGGAACACCTTGGGATTTCTAAATACATAACGGATATAGACATATTTCTCGAGAAATTAAGGTAATTTTTTGATTTTAATATTCCATGATAGGTATCCTCGCATTATGAATTTCTGGCAACATTCGGATGTGTGAAACGAGGGAATCTAAAAATGGAAAATTTTCACTTTATGTGTTTTACACTTATATTTATTAAATTAAGGATATTGCTTGGTACCCGAAACGCGTTGAAAATATTCATAATTTTCAAGTATAATTCAGGATATTTTTAAATAAGATGCGCTTTAGCATAGATTTGGATATGTTATTAGAGTGTGATGTGCGCTCAAAATTTAGCACTATAAAATAACAATTTTAAAGTTGTTCCTTGTGAAGAAGAATACATGGATATTTTTTAGCATTTTCTAAAATTTGCTCCTTCAAGGGTATTTATAATATTCAACTTATGTTAAAAATGATTTCCAGAGAAGTTTCGTTCATAAAATACAATGTTCTCTTTGAATACTCAAAAATATTTAGTATAAATTGAGTACATATATAAATATTCGAAGAAATTTATTTAAGTATACTCTTTGAAAGATATTTTCTATAAATCCTTGCTACCATGTGAACTCTGTTGACGGTTAATTTTAATTCTGAAGCAATTTCTAAAACATTGCGCGTGGTATGAGGGAAAACTATTCCAAAGATCGTGGAGAAATGAGACGGAATATTTGGTGTTAGAGAAATGCACTTTTTTGATCGATATGACGCAAGTTGTTGGCTTCGAAGAAGTAGGATTTTCATTATAGTAATATGCGGTGGATCCCTGAAAAGTTTTCCTTTTCGTTTCATTATTCTGTAAGCTAACCGAAATTGAGGAAGCGCGTTTCCCGAGGACAAAGGTATATGCGGTGAGGGTCGGAAATTGTGCTGGCGATATATTACTGGTGCTGCAGCACTGCGACACATTTCATGGATCCCAGCATAACGTCAAATGTGCCACCTACCTCTCGCAGATTAAATTGGTGGGCTCTCTCTATCGTCCTGACATTATAGAAAGGGTGACTGTCCAGTGCAGGAATGGAGCTTATCAAATTCGATTGTTCATAATCGCTTATTAACAGAAGCGCCATCTACATCGATAACTTCCAAATTATGCAGTGATTTGCCAATGAAGGCTAGAAGAAATCTAAATATAGTGAAACGAAAATTAATCCTTAGCTCTGGAAAAGATTAAATTGCTATTATACTTAGCAAACCAGAATTATTGATTTCTTCTTGTGTGCGTATATATATATATATATATATATATTTATTTTTTTTTTCTTCCTGGAAATCTCTGTACGAGAAATGGGATACCATACGTTTTACGGGCACTCCCGCCAATTCTTTAATGGCTATTTTAAGTTTTTCTATTTTTATTCCCCTTTTTAACGGCGTATTTCTTAAAACATAGAAAGGCGATTCCCAAACTGAAGCGTATGGATTCTTTGGTAAAAGCATTTTCCCGCTGAAACGAAATATAATTCGCTTATAGATTTGCCACGCTTTCGTGAGCCGCTTCGCTCACAGGTATAAAGTTTTATATCAAGAACCAAATGAGAGAGCCTTTCTTTTCCTTGAAAGAAAAATCTCCTCTTCGTCCATAGCCAAGTGCGATAAAAGCGCCACTAAAGCCATTAAAATTGCCAATATGTTTCAGTTACGGATATCACCGTCACCTGGAGGGTAAATAAAAGTACGTGCTTCTTTAAGGATCGCTCTATATGATAGCCTACTCGAGATCCATTTTTGTCGAACTATTTAAACTACAGGGAATATAAAATACGCCTATTTTTAAATACAGCCATTATAGGTTGAACTCTGGTTTGACTATTGATGTTCTGGAAAACATCATTTGGCTCAGGTAACGGCGTTTGAGTTATGCATGAGAACAACTTATTTTTTTTCAAAAAAGCGGAATTTAATTTAAAGGTGTGAATTATATTATACAGATATTTTATGCCAAATATGCAAAAAGTGTTCCTTTGCTGAAGGGGTTTGCCTACTTTGAAATCATTGATATGATTCAGTCTTTCAAAGTAGGGAGATCCCTTAAATACGAAGCAGTTAGGGCATTTAAATTCGTGTTTTTATTAAAGAAGTGTGACACATCGGGAGCCATTTTTAAAAAATTTCATATTTCTTCCTTACAATTTTATGTGAAATGTCCGGTTTAGAAGTAAAATTTGACACTAAGTAAGTGGAGCTTTCTAATGCACTCTATCGCATGGTGTCCTTTGGCTCATCACGCGGAAGAATACGTGAGTATGTAAATTTTCCACCTTTGGAACTATTTGGCGTCAGAACACTGGAAAAACGGTTCTCTATTGATAAGGAACTGTGAACGGTGGATACTCCCTCTCTTTTCATATTTTGCTGAATCTTATTTTAATTATCGGCTGGCTGCCGAGTTGATATTTTGTCATGGAGTTAGACGTTCGCCTATGTTACTAGTCATATTTATTAAATATGTATTATTGTTTGAGTTCATTTTGGTCCTACTTTTATCTGCATATCATTCACTGATGTTTACTTCGGTGAACACACTTGACAACGAGTGGGAACAACTTTCTTTAACCCACAGTGGCATAAGACCACAGATCTGAACAAACCGGACCGTTCTTTTAGTTCAATAGTGAAACTTGTTTTTTACTATTTCTTTGCTGATGTATTTGTGATTCTCTGATTTCTTATTGTAATGCACTTTTCCCCATTACATTTACGCCTGTTTTCTTAGTGAGTTCTGCCCCAAAACTTAGTTCATGATGTTAAGACATTTTTGCTTCTCCCAGAGCCGAATTTAGGGTACGAAACGACCTGAGCACAACGATTTTTTGCGCCCCCCCCCCCTCCATTGGCGTAACTTGGGTTGACTAACCCCTAGAAAATTTCTGCAAAGCATTGAGGTATAAGGTTCAGCCCCTCTAGAAAATGGGTTAGTTCCACTAGAAAAAAAAATAGCCCCCTAGACATAGAATCTAGTTACGCCCTTGTCCTCCTCCCGTCGTACCAGGAAAAACAACTTCTGTCGTTCCATCCCCTGAAATGCAACGAAAAATTGCGGAGAATAGGGAAGGGACGACATTTATGATTATCGTATGTTCATTATTATAAGATATAATAATGATATTTTTATATGCAAATAAATTTAGTTAATTTGACGAAGAAATTTTATCTTTTCGATGCTTAATGGGGGAAAAGCTGGGGTTAGACTGACCTTTTTTTTAGAATTTCAAATGAAGACAAAAGTTGCGAAAGGGCGCTTTCACTGGGAGTGCAGATCGACGCAATTTTACGGTAGACAAATTGTAATTAAAGGAAAGGCGATGTTCGCCAATTTTTGCGTCCCTAAAAATTTGGCGCTCCATTCGTTTGATATTTTTCTATGAATAAATTAATTTTATTTGATGGCAATTGTTTGGATTTTTTTGGATATTGGTGGGAGGGGCAAAAGGGCGGATGCAGAACAAAATTTCAAGGAGGGCGCAAAGCTTGAAAATTCACTTGTAAGTTTAGTTTTACTTTTACTTCAAAATAATTATTTCTAATGTAAATTAATTATTCTAAAGGGGTCGCAGGCCCCTTTCCTCGATCCGCCATAGTGGGCGGGGTTATTTCACGCAATTTTTCAGAATTTCAGATTTAGAAAAAAAGGGTGGAGGTCAGTGTAATAACGGAAAATCTCGAGCCCTCCCCCGCAATGATGTTTTGGGGGCCACCGTTTTTCGAAAATTAATTTGTATATGCATATTAAAAATATATATATAATATAATATATATATATAAAATAGTGTTGTGTCTTCTATAAGAAATTTACCAGCGATGCATTCCAATATTTTAAACAGAACATATGTCTATTAGTCACCGTTTCGTGAGGTAAGATTCGGGCACAAAGCGTATACTATAGCTTCAAAACTCGTCCAGACTTCATAATTTTCGGATGTTGAGTTCAATTTTAAAGGCAATGAAAACAGCTAAAGTAAATACGCGTAATGAGTTTGCCGCAATTGGAAACCGTTCATTTTATTTTATATTTTACCTAAAGGTTAAAAAAATATCCTTATTAACTAAAAAATATTATTTTTTTTTACCTATAAATTTTATGGAAAACAAACCACGACAAAGAGGGCCCCTGCCTTGCGGGTTTATCAGTATGCCACTGGTGGAGGGCGCCTTCTCGGGGAAAGCTGATCGACAGAATTCTACGGTAAATAAATTGCAATTTAAAAAAAAAAATTACCGCTTTTTGCGCCCCATGAAATTTGGTGCTCAGAGCAAGTGCCCAACTTGCGCATTTATAAATCTGGCACTGGCTTCTCCACGTACAATAAGTTAATCGCTTCTTTGATTCCGTATTCATGACCCTATTGTGGTGTCATTTCCTGCAAATTATCCATAAGTATTTAACATAAGCGTAAATATTTGACTTGGCTTTAAGCGAAATGTATATATATGTGTTCGTGTACCCACACACACAAAACTGGATGCGCAGTCTCCTCGTAACTGGAAATATCGTGAAATGGCAAGATGTGTGTACTTATACGTTTCAGTTCCTTTCAGTTCAACCACGAAGAGGATTAGCACGTCTATTCGAAGTGTTAGTTGTTGATCACTTACATCGTTATTTATGCTTGTAAGCACTATTTTAAAATTTATTAGTTTAATAAGATGTTTTCCTTTGGCGTACCGGTTTATTTTTATGGGGGGGGTTTCCAACCTTTTAATTCAAAGGGCTTGCACGTGAAGCAAGCATACTCCGACTATTTACAGTTGATCTTGCCATGAAAATTGCATGAAGAGTCTTGAAGTATGTTGTTGTTGTTGTTGTTGTTGTTCTGTATGTAAATAATAATAATAATAATCTGGAAATGTTGCCCGAGCCAGTGGCACGTGTTTCCAGGAGAGGGTGGGACATAGAGTCCAAGAGATGAGGAATGAAAGAAGAGGTAAAATCTCCATTTGAAAATCAGGGCCCTTAACGAAATGTGGTAGAAGAACCCAAGTAGTGTTCTAGTCTGTACGGTCTAGAATGGAGCATCACCTCCAATCCCCGCCGACAACGCAGTAGGTATGAAACTTCTGGAAGGCAAAAAATTTGCGGAAAGGGCGAATCTAAGGACGAAGCGATGTTCCCCGAAAGGCCAAAACCCCCAACTTTTCCGGTGTTGTCGTTATTGAGAGAAAAGGTTATAGTATGAAGTAGACTGCAAATTATAAGCACAGTGATAGTTCATCCAAGAGAATGAAGATAAAAACAGAAGAGGAGTCCCGGGCTAAATGTAGCGCCCAACAGCGGAGAGAAAGCGGAAGACAGCAAGAAGATCGGCGCACAGAATCTGTAGGGAGGTGTGAGTCCAAAAATGTCCTTAAAATCCGAACGGGAAAGCCAAGTTGTGAGCAGGTTTGAAAAAGTTCTTCTCTCAACAGTTGGTAAGCATTGTACTGTAGAAAGAGATGTTCTGCAGTTTCAACCACACCTTCAGTGCATTGAAGGCAGAGTGGAGATTATGCTTTTCCAATGCGGAATAGCAAATCGTTGGTATAGAAGATTCCAAGCTTAATCTTGATAGTATGATCGGATGACTTTTTAATAGAGCATAATTCATGATTCGCTCATCAATTAAATATTCACTCTACTTATCTCTTTTCTCTATCTGTGCATGTTTAAAAAAAATTATATATTCTTTCCTAATTTTGGAAAGTAGAAATTTTGAAAAACCTACTCGGCTGAACTTCTTTCAGTTATCAACAAGCTTTTTATTTCCAAGTGCTACGGTGAGATAATGATAATGCGTTTATCTACCGCGCAGAAAACGTGCGTTTGGCTGCAACTAGTATCTAGCTCTTGCCGTCTTCCTACTAATCCGTAGTCCGGGGTTTGATTCTGTAAACAACAGCGTTTCAGATACATCAGAATGCTTCGATTTCTGGCGCAGCATAGCATACCCAAAAGTATCCTTGCGCCATTAAATATAAAATCAATCATGATTTCCAATTTTAAATTAAGAAATTTGTTACTTATTTTATTTCTTTATTATTTTATCTATTATTGTTCTACCTTATTTATTGTTTTAACTTAATATTTTATTTTACTTATTATTATTCCATTATTTATTTTATTGCTAGAGATTTATTGCACATAGAATACCAATGGTGCCACTTATTTAATAGCGTCCTGCAATGCATTACTTTAAAATTAAAGCTAGAGCTTTATTTTACTCCGGTATGGTATAGAAACAGCTACCCATACTTAGAAACATTTAGACTCCCAGGACAATGAATAACGTTCGCGTTTTCAAACATTTCCCGAGCTTATAAATCTCACCGTCTTTCAGTTTATTATTTTTGTCTTCATAGCAAAACAAATATAACCCATTTTACGTTATCCCAAGGTTTCACAATTAACAAACTAAGAAATGAAATGGCTTCACGAAGACCTCTACAGCGCAATTTAAGTCGTGTATACAATTTTTGAGTTCATAACTGCATGAAATTTTTTTAAATGAGCGTAAATATTTAAAACTTATCGTTTCGGTTAGACTTTGCGAACCTTTTTCTGAAACGTTCTCAGTCCGTGATGTGTCGTCGATAGAGAGAAGCCCATGAAATGGCATCATATGAAAGGCATCTATTAAAAACTTATGTTGAACGTGCCTTGCAAATGTTTCGTTAAACTTATGTTTTATATAAACTTATGCCGTGTATATATTCGCATATGCAAGGTGACTTGACAAATTTATGTTTAACGAAAGAAATTTACTTGATACAGATATCCAACTTAATTCTTTTCATTAATATCAAATATATTATATATCATATAGTTAGATGTTACAAAAATATAATTCTCTTACGCTCAATGATGATAAACCCTCTTAGCATATATAACACGTTTATCAAGAGAAGGATGAAAATTGATTTCTAATTATCTTTAGTATGATTTCTTGAAAATTTCGTTTTCAATCAAACAATTTGCATCCTTCATTGTAATATCTCATCCTATCCCATTGTAATGCAAATCACTTGTCGCAAAGAGAATCAATCGAAAAGTTTACGAAACAATACAAATTTAAACTTTTCAACTTATCGACCCATGTATGCCTTACCCTGTGCTACTCTCACTGGGGAAATCAAACTTTCAAGATTTCTCGGGAGAGGACCTCATCAACGTGTTTGTTGTATCTCTCCCGTTCGACCATGTTTACTTTGCGAAACGCCAATGATCTTTTTTTTTTTTTTTTTCCTGGGACAACTCTGGAATGCAATCATGATTCAGCAAGTTAAGATCGCTTATTTAGTTCAGCGAAATGGTTCAAATACGGATTTAGGCGCATTTGCAACAATTTCCGTGTTCTACGGTTCAAACTGCAGTGTTTTACAGAGCCTTCACTAGTAATGATGATAAAGTTTCTTCGCGATTATTCTGCAGTTGTCGTTTGTGCTATTTCCTTCTTAAATGGGAGACAATCCTTACTTAAACTCAATGTCTCACCTTTGGGGCCTTCTTTTGTGTTTTCTTTTCTTGTCAAATGCATTTACTTTGGCTTACTTCTAAATGAACCAAGCGTTCGGTCGGCCACTTGCGCATAACCGCTCTGAACTTCCATTACTCTCTACACTTTTGCTCAATTCTACTCTTCGCATCTCAGACCAAACTAACCTCACATGTAAACACTGAAATTTAAATTGAGTTTCTGGATTCCGGGGGTTTACCCCAGGGCGTCGTTTCCTTTCCCTTCACCTCTATTTCTAGTTCTATCAGACGAGCAAAGCGGGCCCATGATCATAAGGCTCGGAGGACATTGAACATTACTTTTAAAACAAGTGCTTTTACCATACGTATTTTAATAGAAAATTTGAAATTTTAAAAAGTTTTAATACTTGTGAAAGTACCATTTTATAGCTTACTTGTTGGGGTAAAAACTTTTTAGCTGTTTCTTCAAGTTGAGGGCAATGTTCAAGGAGAAAGCTGCTTATTCTGCAAATGATATTGTTTCAGTGGTAAAGAATGTTGGATAGTAGTATCATAATATTTGATTATTTATTTTATTTATGAGATAACTAAATTGTTGATGGGTTTATTTGTTAGATTTTGATTAAGATTTTATTATTAACCAACAGCTTGTTGGCTGTAATTATTGCTTAGAATAAAACTGCTGTTTGTTATTGCAAAAAGTTGCCAATTTGGCGAGATTGTTATGACACCAAAAACAACAACCGGTAATTACTGTTTCCTTAAAATACTGATTCGATTCCTCTGTAGTTAGGTTAGATTTTCTACGTTAAGTCTAGGTTCTATTACTCAAAATTTACTTTTAGGTTCAATTCCTCAAATCTTGTTAATTCCTTGTACCTTGGAATTTACTTTATTTCCAGATGAAAATGAAAATATTTGGGCCGTTTCGAATAGTGGCAATGGTGCAGAAAATTCCCACAAGTAGCCAATACTTTGGAACTACTAGAAAAATGAACTCCAAGAATGAAACAATTTAAAATTCATATTTGTAAGTTATTAAAAATTGCGTTGTGAGAATTAATTAGTTACGTACAAAACCTACGGAATAATTATATACCCAAACTCGAAAGCTGGAGATCGTAGTGGCATAAAACGAGAAATATATAAGTTTAAACAGATTTATTGTAAAAAAACAAAAAGATAATCAAAAGAATACATTTAGATATGATTAAGGACCCATCGTGGGCATATAGGTAGACACAATTTGTCCAGAGTGGGTAAATATACATTTAGACTATATTTTCAATACTTCAATATGAAATGACAATTTCTAGTACTCTCGATGAATATTTTTGTTTTTAAATAATTGATCAACAATGGGGATAATTTACAGGGCTCAGTTAATATAGGATTGGAGGGAAGAATAGATAGATGAAAAGGAAAATGGTTGCCATTTTTGAGGCTTGGAGCCCCTCAGAGGGCCGTGAAGAAATTTTCTTTACATATTGAAAGCGGAGCTGGAACTGATTTTAGCGCGGGAGACCTGCACTTGTTTCGAAAGGGGTTGCTGTACCCAGCTGTGAGTTGGCGCCATTTTTTTGGGGGCCCATCTTCTTCGGATCTCCTCTGGTTTATATGAGGTCGAAAGATTTCTCTCGGAAGAAGGCAATGAGTGTCCAGATGGGGCAGACTTGACCACAACGTGGGGTAAAAAAACACGTCAGAGCGCATCTCCGTTTCTGGGAATCAGTGGTTATTTTGAAGAAGGGGAAACATTCTCCTTTGTACCAGAAACTCATGTATTGTTTACTCTGAGAGAGAGAATTTCGTCCATTTCCTTACATGGTCAATCTTGAAGGAAACACTTCGATTTTTACGACTTTTTTATGGTTGAACGTTATTTCGCTCCGATGAGTCATCCACTTCTCTCAGCCAGCCTAGCAGAAAAAGAAAATGGCAAATTGAAAATAGAAATTGAATTGAAGAAAATATAGAGAGAAATATAATCAGAAATGTAATATAGAAATTAGTATATTTAGGGGAATTTTTATGGAGATGTAGAAAAGGTTAATTAACGTTCATTTTTCATTATTAACGGCACAATAACAAATATAAATTCAGGCGCTTCATTTGAAGTGCAACAATTTACACTATAATTCAAAATGTTTTCATAAAAAATGACACTGTGCATTGCGAAATAATATAGGGATATTAATGAGAACCCCATATACATAAACAATTAATAATACTTGATTGTCCATTCTTCTCGAATTATAATATCCATGTTTAACGTTCCTATGTAAATGGTGTTGTCCATAGGATGGAAAT
>QLNU02014990.1:0-12928 GCA_006491805.2 Dysdera silvatica
TATATACATATATGTGTATGTTTATATATATGCATGCGTGTATATATATATATATTTGTTTGTTTTATATATTCTGTTTTTTACGAAATTGTACTCTCAAATTTTGATCACTTTGTATAATTAGTAGTGGCCAATGTTCCACTTCTGGAACGTGATGAAAAATGATGATAATCATTGAAAGAATTTTTTTTGATTGTATATATAAGTTAAAAAATTGGAACACGGAAAATGAAGGAAAAAACAAAAATGTATTGGGGATCTAGGAGCGGACTTCAAAGCGTTAATATAAATATAATATAATTTTATATTTAATGTGTTTCCTTTACTCTCTTAAAAATGCTTTTATTATGCAAATTTGACGGTGGCGAACAGAGAGGGTCGTAGACTGATTACTATAAAGGTGGTCGCATATTACATGGCTACTATAAATAGATAAACTTGAAGAAGGTTGGAAACACTGGCCTAAAGTAAAAAATGTCCGTACCTTACTACCCGCACCGCTACTACTCTGTTACTTAGAGCTAGATATTTACCATCTGACTATCTTAAATACTACTAAACTATTTTAAGGTAATCACAGACTATTTTAAAATACTACCGAAGATTATTTCATCCCAAACCGTATATATTAACCGTGTCATTCAATAATATGAAATAGGAAGCATAGAATACAGTATATCAAGTCGCCTGTGAATTTTTTTTTGTTTATTTCTTCTAACTTGGATTTTGCAAATTATCGCCTCTAATATTATTCATTTGGATGTTACTGTATGATTTACTTAATATGAGACGGTATCTGATTCCAGGCATTAAATCAGGGGTCACATACAACAGGTACATAGATTATTTGTTCTGTTCACAGACGAATGTTTGATGTTCTGATAGTATGTGAAATCGCTGCTTTCACCAAAATAAAAAAAAATTATTGATTTTGGATAACCATATTCAGTTTTATAAGATTATATTAAAGTTTCATATTTTTTACCGATTTCTTGGAGCACAAAAAGTCGGACACAAAACGATACGCACAAGAAAAGAAAAAAACGTTGTGACAGAAGTAACTGCTTGTAAGAACTTTTAAATAGAAATTACCCACTCTTTCCATAGCTAATTCCATAATACTTCTAGTACATATAGCTATAATACACAGATATTAAAGGAGAAATGGAGTGACCAATTATAGTAAATACTTTTTTTATGTAGATACTTTTTTTTATGCAAATGAAAACTTAGCTGGCGTAATGTTACCATTATATTCAATATACTTATCCATTTACTGTCTGATGACAATCACTCTCTAAATTCATTGTATTACGAAAGCACATTGCATTTTTTATGCTCGCCAAGCTGACATTAATTCCTCTCACCAATCGATCTGGAAGCCAATTTTATTAGAAAAGTTTAGAAGGAGGTCTGCTGGACCTACCTCTTCGACCCTTCCAAATCGACCGTTCCAAAATAAATAATATTTATCGTAATAAAAATCTCCAAGCCCTCCTCACCTTAAATAGTAGTAAGAATAGTGTTACTGCTCTGACCAACTACCCACATCTTATTTGACGTTTGGTATATGAGCCGCCTTCCAGTTATAAAGCAATAACCTATTTTCGAGTCTATCTTAAGGTATTCGGCTGTAAATTACGTGTTGTTACGAACAAGATGCCACATTTGGCGTCATGAATAAAACCATAGGCGGCCTTGGGGTAAGGCAAGTCAGACGATCGCCGTAGGTCTCGCGCAGTACTTCATTTGTTGCGTTATTTTTTCTAAACTTTGAAAATTTACATGAAAATTCAAATATTGTTCATATTAAAAAATAAAAAAAACCTTCACCAATAACAATTTCAAAACGAATAAAATTTCTCTGTTTAAAAGAAAGCTGGGAATTACTGCAAAATATGCCTCGGCAACGAAAAAACGAAGTTTAATTTATGGTTTGCAAAGGAGGAGAAGAGGGTCTGACAACATGAAAAGGACGAAGAAATTGTAGAAAGGGTGGGCACGTGGTTGGAAAGGAGACAATTTTTTAGGGAATAGTTTCTATACTGTGACTAAAGTGCTTGAGGGTAACGGTCGTTAGTTATTTTGAATTTCAAAATAACTACAACCGATGAAATAAAAAGTTATAATAGATATTACTGGTCCCGTTATTCAAACCTAAGTGTACGCGTAATTTGTTTAGAGGTCTCGTTAAGTTAGCGATCTCATCACAAATTACCTATGGCGCTATAGACGTGAAAAGTACGAAATATTTGCAAACAATTTTAGGTATAAATAAGCTGTATCAAACGAGAATTGTCTTTCAAATACAGTAGGATCCAATTACAACGAGTACACATTAACGAGCTTCCGGATATTACGAGGAAAATGTGGATTTTGTTTGGTATAATGATTAATTCTAATAGAATTCAATCGTTTTTAGTGAAAAATAATTTTGCGTATGTAGCGATCATTTTCTTTGGTTCCAAGTTCTTCGTTGTATACTAGTCCTCTTGTATAGGGTCTCGCGTAATACACTCTGACTTGGGCCTCGCTAACTCTTTGGCCGCCTCGGGACAAAACATCGTAATGTTCACGTTGCAATAGTCAACTGTTTTAATAAAACATCAAATACATTATTTTTTATAAGGTTGTAACATATTATTACCTTTTTCAGGGCAAATACAATTGCCGAATAATGGTCAACACACAAAGCCGAGTTTTTGTGATTTTTCGTGGGGAATTTATTATAGTTAATAATTTCGACACCCACATTTGAGACCAAACTAGAGCTTCTTGGGGGGGTGAAACAAATACGATAACATGTTCTTTTCTCCTAATACCTAAAAACGTTTCTTTTTCTCTCCTATACCTAAAATGGCATGGGCGCCCATATAGGGGCGTTGAAGAACTCGAACCCAGCCGTTTTGCCCCGAACCTGCTACGCATTTATTTTAAAAGTTTGATTCACATTTAGAAAGAGTATTTTTAACTCGATTACTATTGCTCAAACAGTTTAATTATTTTGCAGGTTTGTGCATTCACTAAAATTCTCGACAGCTTTGAGAGGAGTGGCAATTTTCCTCAACTCTCCCCCACAGAGTGCTCGTTAATTTTTCTCCAGCCCCTAAGTATTTGGTAACTTTTCATCCCCTAGAAAAGTACTCATGTGGGTGCTCATGGAAACGTGGGTGTCAGAAATTATTAACTAAATATAATTATTCTTTATGCATCTAAGACATATATTTTATAAATTTGTAGTATGAAAACTTGAAAATCGGCAAATTTTCAAACTTCTTATCAATCTTTAATGTTAGAACTTTTACAACCGAGAAACATTTTATTGCCCCTCCCTCCTTCCCACAGACGTAACTACGAGTTTTCAGGGGGGAGCGCAGCCTATAAAAACTTACTGGTTTTCTCATCGATATTTCCAAAAAAAGTATTGATAATTCCTATTCCCAGATAAACGTATAGATATTCGCCTCTATCACTCCATCGGAATATCGATACACCTGCTACTTCTAAACATCCCTAATTTCTAAGAACCAATGTGTAATTATTTTTTATTGAACTGTACGATGACGTAACTTTTCCCTTTTCGAAGTAGAGTTATGATTTATTCATTAACCTACTAGCGTATGGCAGAAATCAATATTTATCTCAATTCATTAAATATTCAGAAAGAAAAGAACGATTACAGGCACCGTAGGCATACTGTTCGTTCACGAAAAGAAGTTGGATGGAACAGTTAGAAATAACGGGAGGTGACGTCACAAACGGGCTAGTTCATTACAGCAGAGGAGGACTACAATTTCAGAACTGTTTTTTGGTGAACGTTTGTCGGCGCCAAAATCAAGTTCTGAAATTGGAGTCCTCCTCTGCTGTAATGGGATAGGCCGTTTGTAACGTCACCTCCCGTTATTTCTAACTATTCCATCGGACTTCTTTTCGTGAACGAACAGTAACTATGGCATTTTTTGTGTTGTGAGAGGGGGGGGAGTATAACCCTTTTTATAATGATGATAAATTATAATGAGAATAAATTAGAAAGGCCTATTGAGTTTTAGCAGTCTATGCAATTTTACTTCCAAGCATGGGTGTATGCGGAGGGAGGTGGGGGGAAGCTGCTCCCTAAATCAAGCAAATAAAAATACTGAACTAAAAGTGGCATTAAAATTTAAATTGTAGTAAAATGGTGTTCTGCCCATAATACAAATCCTGGCTACGTCTATTATTCACGGCTTTAAAACATTTCGTTAAAACAATTTGGTGTTGATTAATGCACTACTGGGTAACGCAGTGTTATAATAGTTAATGTAAATATTGTAATTATGCAGACTGTAATCAATATTCAAGCTGGTATTTTAAACTTAGCTATTGAAAAATACGGAACAGATCCATCTGCGATCATTATTCGTGTAATACATGAACAATTACAGGAAAGTGGGAGATTATTACGTACATTTGTATTATTTTAAATTTGTATTTCAATTTGTATTATTTTAAATTTGTATTTCAATTTGTATTTAAGTTTGTATTATTTTAATTTATATTTAAATTTGTATTTAGTTTGTATTATTTTAATTTATATTTAAATTTAACGTTGTTTAATTTGAATTTAAATTTGTATTATTTTAAATCATTACGTACATTTGTATTATTGAAATTATATTAGATAGAGTAATTATTGAAAATGAAGTAACGTTAGATTTTAAGAATGATGATAGCATAAATGGCAACAGCAATATAGATTATATTTCTGACGATAATAACAGTTCTGTAATTCACACTTTTAATAACAACCGTTCAGATTATACATCTGATAATGATTTTTGCGGGGAAAATTGTACTTTGAAAGAAATGAGAAACATTGTGAGCTATTGCAATTCTTGTAAAAGAAAGAAACTTCAACAGACTCAAAGACGTTGTCAAAAAGCAGTGGGTTATAAAACAATGTCGTTTTAAAATTATATTACCGAATTTGGGACAAATAGAAAGAAATATAAATTAATTCAATGCACACTGTTAGAAAAATTCAAACACGCTGTGTAAGTGTATATTCGTATATGATGCAGACTAAACGAGAAGCGCTTATCATAAAGAAAAGGGTTTAAACATTAGGAACTGTATGATTTCAAAGAGTTTTATATACAGAATAAAAATATGAGTATATATTCTCGTAAAGTTACGAAACATATAACAGACAAAATTAAAATAAAGAAGCCGTAGAAAACACAGCAACTAAATTCGTGTTAACATCACGTAACGCATTTGCACATTGCTCGAAGAGCCAAATATTTAATGCTAATCAGAGTAGTTTTGCATATTTCATACCAAATAACAGAACATTATCTCACAAAGATGAAAAAAAAATTTAGTTTCGTCCGCGTAATCTGTGACCCACTCATACACTTTTATATGCCCTTACTTATCAATGGATGGAAAATTGAAAGGTTAATTGTTACGTTTGCGTGAATCAACAAGATCCGTTAAGCCTCAAGTTTGACGTCACACATGTTTCGTGCCACTAATGTTTACAAAACATACACAAAATCTTGTAAAATGAGTACAGAAATCATGAATGAAGGGTTTTTAAATTGCTCCTTTCTACTTTAAGACCCCCCACACACTACCACCTTGTGTCATATTGGATTCTTGGATTAGATCCACTGACTCATCTACATATAGTGACTTTCAGAACAATTGCATGAAACTTCAAATTCCTCCAGCCACAACAACACTAATTCAACCTTTCCGCATTTATTTTTTCCGGAAGTACAAACTTCTCGTAAAAAAATTTTAAACTATGCCGTTCTAAATGATGTCGCAATAAAGTTAATGGAACGTAATGAAATAATAAAAACGCATTCATTGTATTTATATAAATCGAACACTACGCAGATTAAATCAAACAACATAACATCGGCGCTGGTATCACTACGCCAATAAACGTTGATTGACATTGTTGTTTGATTTAATCTGCGTAGTGTTCGATTTATATAAAATAAATACATATGCTGCAACGGGCATTTCGATCAATTTAATACCAGTCTCTTTGCAATTTGGTTTAAATAGTAGTCCATGTACTACACCATTCTGCGAAATAACTGGCAACAGTAAATAGTCTTTATATACGTTCGTAAGAGATTGTCGTTCGTAAGAGATTAAATATTGTCCTTCGTAGCTCAGTGGGTAGAGCCTCCGCCCGGCAAGTGGAAGGTCGTGGGTTCAGGTCCCACCGAAGGCAGAAATATTTATTTTCTTTCGAACGTTTCACCATCTAATCACGCCATACCATCGGCGTTGGTATCACTACGCCAATAAACGTTGATTGATATTGTTGTTTAACGCATTCATTGGTTTATAATCATATTCATTCCGAGAAATATAAACCTATGTTAATATACCCCTAGTCAGCTTGCAATTATACTAACGTTGCTGTTGCGTCATTTCATAATATTTTAGCTACATCATTTTAAATTGATCATGAGGAAAGTGGTTTTAATAAATGTAGAGATTTTTCTTTTCAAAAATATACCAATCAAAATTGTTTCATACGTTTTACGTTTTTTACCATTTTCCTGAATTATGATAGATGGTATTTGAATATTATAAAATTCTTACCTCAATCTTTCTTTCGTAAACATAGTCAAACACTCTATTGTTTGATATTTGCGGCTTTTTTCTTCTTGAAAGTAGTAAGATGTATGGTATAATTTTAGTTTACATTTTTTAAAATTATGTATGCTATAATTTGTAGGTTAGAGTAGATATTTTTTATGGGAAAAATGTGGGGAAGGGATATTTTCTTTGTATTTTAGTTTTAAGTTCTATACCGCCGATTATTTGAAAAAGTTTTTAGATTTTAAATATTGATTTGTTTATTTTGACTCTCCAGGCAGAGGATCCATTGCATCCTCTGTATCTATGCCACTGACTGGTAGCAGCTGTTTTTTCTCCAAATGAATTTTATGTGAAATAAAATCTTTAGTAGTTAATAATTTCACCCGTACTCATTAACTTCATTAAGTATTATAAGTGTCAATTTTAGCTTTACTAGAACTCCGCTAAATGTAAGGTGTACACTGCAATCAATTATTTTTGCGTTAACATTCACCGCAAAATTTTAATTGTTTCCGAAAAACCTACTCATTGCACCAAACAACACCATATTAAAAATGAACTCCCAATTTTACTACTTCTCTCATAGCTTGGAAGCAACGCAAGAAAGTTACATTTCAGTTCAATTATCGAAATCTTAAAAATTTATAAAAATTTGAAAATTTAGTTTTTCAGATTCATTTTTTCGATTTCTCTCATTACTCATATAAACCTTTCATGCGACATATGTCCCGATTCAAGGTGTGACTGACACTTGTGAGATGTATGACACAGTGCGAATGGAAGCGCTAGCGAAAAATCAGTTATGAAAGACGCCCTTCCCTCTACTGGAATGAAATAATCCGTCTGTGATGTCAGCGCCCTTGAATTCTAACGGTACTGCCAGCCAATTTTCCGCAAACGGAATATAGCCGCGAAACCGTCGATTTTTAATAATTTTCTTTTTTATTTGACCCGCGACTAGTCCCTGCTTTTCGCGCAAGAGAACGTTAGGCTTATGGTTGGCCCGTGCAAAATCTGATACAAGTTTTTTGATTCACTTGCCGTCAGAGTTTGCGAATTTCGCAATTAGCCTCTGTTTTACTGTTTTATACCCGTCAGTAGTCAGGGGATTTAATATCACATCGGATATTCGGGCCAATACATCGTCATTCAGAGATGCGTCGTAGGCATGAAATTTAATCTCATCCCGGGAAATTCTCTAGAATTGAAACCACGATTCATTTGGCTAAAATACAGCAGGGCATTGCTTGGCCAAAATTCCGGAATTCTTAAACCTACGGGCACAACTTGCGGTGTGCTATTTACTATGCGTCAACTGCTTCCATTGAATCAGGTATATTATCAATTTTAACACACAATTATCAAATACAGTCGAACCTCGTTAAGACGAACACCAAGGGGAACAGAAAATATGTTCGTATTAAAAGTAATTCGTCTTATCCGGCAAAGATATTATGCTATATAATCTGACAAAACTTCAAAAACCGGTTCCTATTAAAAGTAATTCGCTTTAAGTGTGTTCATCTTAACGAGGTTCGACTGTAGTAAATAAAGAAATAACAAAAATTCAATTTAGCCCTAAATTCAGTTATATTAACGAGCATGCTGTTTTGAAATACAAAAATGCGCAATCGGCAACATAAAACCAAGCAGTATTCGCAAGGCAGTTAGTGAAAACGAAACTCACTGTAGATATGATATAGACACCCTTTTTGTTCTTGCTTGAGGATTCAAAGTCCAGTGTGCGTATTTCCCCTTCGGCGTAAACACATTTTCTTAAGAAAGGGGGGACCTATGGCTGTCTAGAGTTTATTGAGGTGGCTATCTCAAAATTTCACCGGCGGAAGTTAATTTGGTTGAGGTCACTTCTTGCGTACAGTTAGGACGGCCGTCTTCAAACTCCGGCCCTATGTTTATAGTGTATCCGTTAGAGTCAATTAGTGGAGCACAGATGCTTTGCACTCGCATTCATGAAGTGAGAAGGGTCCGACAAGAAAACGGAGTTTGCTTTTCACTCCATAGATTACCAAATTCAGGACGTTGTAGTGGGGACTATGTCCGAATGATGGGTTGCGAGTTGAAATATCACACAAGAAAAACATTGCGACGGATAAGAAGATGCGTTTTATCAAATTAGAAGAACAGCTCGTTGTTGTTGTATTTTTTACGTGCATGTGTAAACTTCGGAAAATGTGAATTGAGGTTAGAAAGTTTTTAATTTGAATGGTATTTGTTTCCGCCCACGTGATGTGATTGGATAGAATGTTCATCACACAGACAGCATCTGATACCTACTGATCGATTTCTCGCTCCTGGTCATCATTCACGTACCCCGCAAGTGTCACGTAAAGATGTCAAGTTTCTAACTTAGAACGTTGCACACATGGCTATCTTCCCATCCAGTAATAGGAAGTAGTCACTGGGAAGATTTCTTTCCCCACGTGTTTACGCATACATGACAGACACTTGTATTTTTAGGAAATTTGGCGGGAAAGCTAGAGCTTTGGCACTAACCCGCCTGACACTTATTCACAATAAAAAAAAAGTGAAATGCGGGAAATTTTCTGATGGGGCAGCTCTCCCCGGCCCCCACTCTAGTTACGCCAATGCTCCCTCCCTTTTTTGTTCATCGGATTCCCAAGAAAATGTTTTTAAATAATCAATAAAAACAAAATCTCTGTTGCGCCATCTATCGACGAGCACTGAAGTTTAAACTCTATGATATTCAGAATGTTTCTTCCTTTTCCATAAAATCATTTGTAGGCGGTCTTTAAAATATATAGTAGAAAAGCAAAGATAATATATTTGCTTCTAAATTTGTAATACTTGCTTAAAATTCTTTGATATTTTCACATCTATTTTGTTATTTCTGAAAAACTTTGAGAATGATTTATTTTTTCATGTATCAAAGACTTATTTTGTTCTATCGTTTTCAAATTTATGGAAAGAAAATGTCAGGTTTCTAAGTATTTCTTTTCATTTCGTCGGCCTTCTTTAATCCTCCGATTGCTCAATTTTTAGACCAAAACCTCTTCAAAAATTGCGTTTGTTAATCACATATTTCAAATCTATATATATTTGAAAATTATAATATGCAATTTTTTGTAAGAGGAATTTTTTAAATATATTTTGGCCATGAGAAAATATATTCTCTAAAACCTCAATTTCAGACACACAAAAACAATAACATTTGCCTTGCCCGCAGATTGAAAATCGCAGTTTAAGCAATCAGAGGATTAGAGTTTGTTTTAATAGCGCAGGCTCGTTTCAATTCGGGTTGAAAATCAGTGGTTGTTATTTCCAAACCACAAATTGTGATCTTAGTTCAAAATTTGCCATTGGTAAAATTTTAATTAGAAACAGAAAACCATGAACAAACCTTCACCTTCTCCATATAATAAACGGCAAGTAAACTTGATACTCTACGGTAGTCAGGGTTTAAAGCTGCAGTCGCATTTTTCGCAAAATGCGAAGAAAAAATTATTGTCCATCGCAAAAATGAGACACGCATTTTTAACCAGAGTTTATTCTCTGAAAACAGGATTCATCGATTCCAGAATATCCGTTTTGCACTTCAGCGATCTTTTCTTGTTCCTTTTTGTTTCCTCTTCAAAATTCTTAACAGCACCTGTTAAGCATCGTTGATATAAATAATTTCATGGATAGGGTTCTTGGAACAACGAAAGCAACTAATATTTTTTAGCATTTTGCTACAACTTTTTTTCCCATTTTAGCATTTTTGCGACAGCATGTTTCGAGCCAGCTTAGGGGCCGTTCAAGTATTACGTAAGCACATTTTATACTCCCCCTCCCCCTTGTAAGAAAAAATAAGCAAATGCCTGACCCCTCTCATGCTTATGTAAGATTTCGGTTATCTAATTGTTTGGGACAAATTTTTGAAATAAGAATGCAATATGTGTGATGCAAATTATAATACTTATTTACATTTTTATTGTAATATTGAGCATTTATTTATAAGTATGTTATAATATTAAACGCTGATTTATAAATAGAGAGTTATCATCACAAATTATCTCATTTAAAAAAAAAGTTTTAACACGCTCTTAATTGCTATTTTGGTAGCATGATAAAGTATTTTGTTATATTTTTATTGTTAATGTTTCTTATGTTGTAAGCAAATAATGTGTAATATATAAGAAGTGGATTTGATAAAATACATTTATTAAAAATAATACATTTATGATAATTTAAAAATATTAGGGGGCCCAAGGGACCGTAGTGTAGGCTCCTGAGTTTAAAACGGTTGAGAACCACTAGTTTAAATAATTAAATATTTAACTGCGATTACGTTTATTTTATATTTGATATCTTCTGCTTGCAGTGTGTCATGCATTCAAATATTGCAATTCTGTTAAGGCGGTCGTCACTTTGTGATTATATGTTTTATCATTTTTCGTGTCTTACGTAATCATGGTTCATACTTCCCCGTTGTCAGCAAAAATAAGCAAATCTCTCCCCCTCCCCCAAAGATGCTTACGTAATGTTGAAGACCCCTTAAACCCTGATGGTAGTTGAATAAACGGTGTGCAATGTTTTTGTGTCATCTGCGAACTGAAATTAAGTCTTATAAAGGTAGAAAGCTGTCATCATGAAGGATATTAAATATAAAGGTACAGCTTTCAAAGCATTTTATGAAAACAAACGAGCCCTGTGGTAACGCGTTCTCCTATTGCGCGGCTAATCCGGGTTCGACTCCCAGCAGTGCAAAAAGAACGCTTACTCAGAGATCTCATAAAGATCGCACTGCTCACTGTAGTCCGGGGTTTGGTTCCCTAGGCCTTAAGAGGTTCGGATTCCTCGGAAAACAGTAGGTCCCGGCGCAGCATGACCACTGTAGTCTTTGAGCCGTAAAACCAAAAAGAAAGCAAAGCAAACGGAACCCATTAACATTTCGGACGAACAAACCAAATCTGGAAATTTTTCCTTATGTAATGTCGCATTGTTTTGCTACTTTTTCTTCTATCTGGTTATCGATTAGTGACACTAACCCGATGACTAAATACTGCTTCGCAGATTTAGGACATTACCTTACGACACTCTTCAAATGGCCATCTTAGACTGGATCAAATCCATTTTGGTCATTTCTGAATCACAACGGAATTTATAGGCAATCACGCCTTATTCGAGAATCGAACTTGTAGTACCATGAAACAGTACCGTTAAATCTTTTACAAGGCAGTATTTTCACTTCGAAATCATGAAATATGAGACTCGACTGTACGCTTTATTGTATTATTACAGCCACAGAGATTGAAAGATGCTGTACGGAAGTTAAAAAGAGCACGAATAAGTATTGCAAGAATCACCAAAAGAGAGAGCTATTTAGTTCTCATATTCTCTGCATAGCGATGTCACTGACAACCCATAATGTGATTGTAGACAACTTCAATGACTAGTATCGTAAAAACAGACTTTTGAAAAATTGTGAGATATAGTGCTCCAAGGAAGACAGCCAGGAGTTGTTTGTTAAATCAATGCAGATTAATGCTTGACATAAATCAAAATTATTGCATTTTAATTTACGTTACGTTCCAAAATTATATTTCAGTTACCAATAAAAATATAGGGGATAGGATGTGTAAATTTTCTACATACGCACAATAACTTAGAAGAGATCTAGTAAATATTAGGGGTGCTGCTTTAGAAACTGATATTATTTGTTTGCAATATTTAACGTTAGTATATGGTTATCATTTTTATTTTTTCGAAATAGATTACCAAAGTGAAAAAAGTTGTACCCTGCCATTGAAAGTGGCATTAAAAAAATAATTTAATGAACGTTAAATTAAATAATTTATCCTGATTTTATCCTGATTCTCAAAAGAAATTACATCTCAACAACTCATGCAACCTGACCTTAACTCGGCCTTATCAAATCTAAAGAGTGTCTCACAGTCAATAAAAATTCCACACTTAAAAAAAAGGTTGGTAGAATGGCAAAAGATTAGACAAATTATAATTTTTCACAGAAAGGAACAAAATCTGTAAAAATAACTTAAAACATATAAATAACTCCCCGAACAACTTATTAATAATAATCAACCCAATAAATCTAATAAATTGGTACAAATGATCATTCTGTTCAACGGAAAAAATACCTAACTTCACCATTTGGTATTCCAGCTATCCTACCCGAAAATTCCCAAAGCAGATATACCATTTCATGCACCCGATCAAATTTAATACTAACATCTTAGTTGTGGTCATAAGTGTATTTGTACAGAAAGCTGTAGCATATTTTATTAATTCTTAATGAATTCCACTTTGCGCAATCCACACAAAAATGCGTCAATTTATTTCC
>QLNU02014990.1:13028-30946 GCA_006491805.2 Dysdera silvatica
TTTTAATTTTTTTCATAAAAAAAAAACTTCACATGCAGTGGTGGAATGCAGTGGTGTTTTTGATTTTTTCCTGAGGCTCTTAGGTCCCTACCAAAATAGCAATTATTTTAAAGTTGTAACAAGAGTCTATATTGTACTCGACAAATTTTGAATGTGTTTTTCTCAACTTGAGGTTTTCTGAAATGTTACGATTTCAATTTGATATATCTTCAAAACCGTTCAAGGTCACTATTAAAAACTTTCAAGATACGATGTTTGTATAGTTTTCTTTAATTTTTCTTCGCAGAATTTTATGTATGTGTTATAGCCAGAAATATGAATTTTAATGACAACAATTACAGCGCCATAGTTCGAAAAATGCCAGTTTTCAAATTTTTATATTTTTCATATTTTTTCTAAACAACTTATCAAAAATTTTTAAAGACAATCTTTTCTTTATAATCTTGTTTATAAAAGTTAGATTTTTATTTTATCAGCAGTCAAATAATATCTTGAGTTATATCAAAAATTCTGGACATAACGATTTTTCGAGTTTTTTCACATAGTTTTAATTTAAAAGAAACAAACAAATTAACAAAGAACAATTTTGATTACATATTATAATTATGCTATAATTATTATAGAAAATATGGAAAGCATATCTTAAAAAAAAATTTTTTTTTTTTTTTTTTTGAAAATTGGTGCCGAACCCCTTAAACTAATTTTATTTTTAATCCTTTTCTTATACCTATAGGCGTAGAGATATATGGGCCCGTGGGGCCCCGAGCCCCCTCTCCCAATAATTTGAGAATAAATCACAATTTATATATACTGTGGTATAAATATACATATTATGCGCTTGAGGTCCCCAATAATATTGAAAACTTTACGTTGATACTTATACCCTGTCTTTTTAATGGCATTGCAGCAAAGTAGCCAATATTTTAAAAAGAATAAAACCTTATGTACATTTTTTCGATCCAGAAATTATCAGCAACAGCTATCATAAATGTTTCTTCTATAGCCATCTTTTCCCTAAGTGTTTTCTGCCCCATTTGCTTTTTGGCTCAAATTGCGTAATGATTTCTGGTGTTTTTTAATTGTCCATTTTTTTTTATAATATTCTAACTGATTTAGATTATTTTATGATATATTGCATATATGATCTAAATTCTTTAAAAATCTTGTATAAATATTCTAAGATTCTTTTAAACGTGCATAAATAATTTTTTCACTTTATTTTGTGGGTATTTTCTTGTTTATTGTTTTTTAAATACGCAATTCTTAATTTTATGTTTTTAGTTGTTCCAGTGCGGCTTTCTATACTCCTTACAATTTTCATTTCGGAAGGATGATACAAATTTGTGTGTGTGTGTGTGTGTGTGTGTGTGTGTGTGTGTGTGTGTGTGTGTGTGTGCGTGCGTGCGTGTTCGTGTGTGTGTTTTAGACACTCCAGTTTCCATTTCTTGATAGCAAAGTGTTTAAAGCATAGTGTTTAAAAGAACCTAAATCAATCGTCTATTTAAAAAAAAAATATTAGGCTATCGTTAAAAATAACATTACCCTTATCGTATAAGAATAGCAGATATTACTTTTTAACATATTTTTTTTAATTTATATATGAAAAAGAGGGCGATGATGCAAGCAATAATAAGTTTTTACAGAAAAAAACACATCAAAGGAGGGGGACATGGATACTCCAGAAATTAAACACAGTGATTTAGTTAAACCTCGACATTCCTTTTCATCGAAACGAAGGTGAATTTATGCGAAATCCCAATCTCATCACAGGTGTTTGCATTAATGCTCATACGACAGGCAGGCAGGCAGGCAGACAGGCAGACAGGCAGGTAGGTAGGTAGGTATAAGAATGTTTTCTTTTGTTTTCCTGCTTGTGCGTAGTTACTAGAATCGTTCTTTCAAACGTTTTAGTATTTTTCTAGTTATAAGTGTTATTGCAAATATGCTCTTTGTTTATTAAATATTAAATTAATGAAGTATATTAGCTTTTAATGAATGGTAGTAAAAGTTAGAAACTACTTAAAAATGAAAAAGATTAAAAATTAAATGATTTTTCCTCTTACATTTCTTTTTTTTCGTAAAAATATTGTTATTACTAACTTCTAAGATTCCATAACAATTTTGGAAACTTATCTCCGCCCACATGAGCATATATGCATAATGTCAATTTGTATAATATCTAAAATTTGCCTTCATGAAAATATGGTGTAAATATTATTTGTTGTCCGACTAGAATTTTAAAATGAAACTGACATTTCCCATTACTTGCAAAAAAATATCGCAAAGATAACCCCAGTCGTCTATCCAGTACAGCCACGAGAACTGTACTTTTTCGACATGAGCGACAAATCAAGTTCTTCCTTAGATTACATCTTTCTAAGCGTCAAATTAAATAAAACGAATGAATTTTGAGGTGGTGGAGCTTCCGCAACATTTCACGGAACAGTAGGTGGGAAATAAGATGCGTGCCTTGGTCTTTTGTTTCTGGCAAAAGCGTGGGAAACTCGCGACAAATCATCCCTCTCGTCGAAAAGGAAAAAGGCAAAAAGCAGGAAACACAAGAAATCACTGTTGCGTTTATACTGCAAGGACAATTTGCCTGCCTCGCCCACGCAACCGTCGATATAGGCACACAATTCCACTTCAGACTCACTAATGTCACTCTATGTCAAACACAATTTCGTCAACGAAATCACGCCTAGAGGTGCATGTAAAATATTTCAAGTCATTGTTTATAGTGACATGACATATACAATACGAAACATGGCTGTCAAAAGAAAATCTGTTGACATTTAAAACTTAATATGTTAAATTTGACCCAACAGGTAATGTGTGGGATATGTAATCGATGTTATAACTCGATTTGGAATTTGATGTATTTCGCGTTTAAGAAAGAAGAGAAAGAAAGAAAAACAGACAAAAAAAATAATAATAAACGATCCATATCTGTGAATGAAATTGTAGTATTATATATTACTAACTAACCATAATGGTAAATTGTACATGAGCCATTACAACGTATATGTAATGAAGACGCAGTGAAAGCAAATCAATTGCAGCAGATGCCAGGACGGAGCAAGAAAATATTTTCAGGGGGTGCAACGAAAAAAATTATTTTCGGGCGAGGGGGATGGGCAAAGCTTTCAAACCAATATCTATTCTTGGAAATCTATAATAAGTGTAATTTTGTTATTCTCGAAGAGGGTGAACGCAGGGGCGCTTCCCTCCCGGGGACAGCAAATTTATATTTAAGGGTGGATTCACTCTTGAATAGAACATACAAATTTTCAAGAATTCTGTTGTTTTAATCGAGAAGAGGTGTTATCTCGTTACACCACAATTGTTTTAATATTACTAATTATTATAGAATCAATTACTTAGAATTTAAATGGAATTTAATTAAAATTTTTAGCAAGATTAAAAAAAAATCTCGACTTTATTGAATAGGAGAGCGTCACAGAATAAACTTAAAGGAAAAAAATACAGTGCAATGAAATATGTTCTTCTCAGATTATATTTCTTTATCTTATAGAAATTTTATGAACAATATTTTCGATTTATATAAAATAGTCTAATTGGAACTTATGGATGAATATTCTACATATAAATTAATAAAGCGACTTAGTAAATTTATCATAATTAATACGCTTGTCATATTATTTTATACGGGTTTTAGCACTTAGCTGTATAGGCTTAAGACGGGCAGTACCAAGTAGTCAAAACTTCCTTTTGTAAGTTATTCAGATGTTGTGTCTAGAAATTTTCAGACTGTTCGGCATATGTTTTATGGCGTTTTGTAACTCAATGTAGGTGTTGGGGTTAATCTCAAAATGTATCCAGGTTTTTGTGACTAATGTTAGGCCTGTGGCTGGCAGAATTATAGATACAATGTCAACCATTTCCATATGCCATATATCTTTGTATTTTGTATCTGAGGTCTTGGTATTTGGTAATTTGCGTTATGTATGTGGCCCGTATGTGTTATTTATGTTAATAATTAATATATATATAATATAATCTAAATTGTTATTACGGTTTCACATATAAAAACTGAAAACAAACTTAAATGTAAAATAAAAACAAATTTGAAATCTTGAAAAAAAAAGTAAATAAACTAGATTCAAGCGTTTAAAGTAAAATTTAAGCGAGGAAATAAGGTACCGTCAAACAGGGTGACTTTGTCCGAATTTCAACTTTAAGTCAAAATTTTTAGCACTTCTAAATGCTTTAAAAACTTTAAAAAAAAATGGTAGCGTATGGTAGACGGTTTATAAATTTGATTTTGTGGGTGAATGAATTTTTTGGATGAGTCATACGTTTTTTAAAAATTAAAAACATGGTGGGCAAAATCACCTCTATAATAGGTGTGGCTTTGCTCAGCACATATATTTCATTCATAACTCGCCTGAAACTCATTCTTGAGCAACCTCACCACCTCTAATAGGTAAATGGGACCAATTATATAAAAAAAGTTTTAACGTAATTTTTTTTATTTCGAATATGAAGCAGACAAAAAATATTTATGTTGTTTTTTATGATTATAATTTTGTATGGTGTTTAACACAAACGAGATTAAAAATGCGCCGAAATATCGGCATCAAATGTATCTAATATATATTTAAGTCTCTCTTCTCTGTTGGCGGTGACATTATCTTGTGTACTATATCGGAGTTAGGCACATTGGCCCGTGAGGGCAAGTGAAAGATTTTTCGTCGTCTTTTATTGTGAGAAAACTGACTTCAATGTACCCGTCGTCGCAAACGTTTAAAACTTTTGACAAAGTCTTTGACACGTTTTTCCCCAAAAATTTAATGATTACAAAATCGCCCACTTGCACATTGAGTTGTTCAAGCCATTATTGGTCTCATCTTCACCGTTCTTATTCTCCTCGCTCTCATCTCCTGAAGAGTCGTGGACAGAAAAGTCATCTTCATATTCTTCAATGCCTAAAATATCGGTTATGCTTACAATATTGTGTTCTCTTCGTCGTTTGATGATCATGTGATCAACATTTAGCGTTGTATAATACATTTTTGAACTATTTAGTCAGTTTTTCCGATTGGGAAAAGCCACCCCAAAAGTGCTACGGGTAGCAGGGTGATATTGCCCATCAAAATAACCCCGTTTCAGTAACCCTTAAAAATTCAAACTCGGTGTATGTCTTACGATTAATGTGTCAGGAACAAGTAATATTAAATTTCGAAATCTACCGATTCTTAGTTTACATCCCACAAATCAAAGTTTGAAGTTGCGTAAAAACTTGTTTTATTGGACAAACAAAACGAACATGTTGAACCGGTATAAACACGAACTCGGATCTGTCCTGGTATCTATCCGTCTTGGCATTGCCTTCTTAATACCCTAGAACTCTCACAGGGGACGAAACCGAACCTCAACGTCAAAGTGTGACGTCACTGCTGAGGATCAAAACATTTTCTCGAAAAATGGGCGCTCTCACCCCGATGGGCAAAGTTACCCCGTTTGAAGGTAACGAAAGAAAAATAATTCCGAAAAAGTTTCCACAGCATTTCGAAAATTACTCTACTCCTTTTGTCAAAAAAAAAGAGGGAAGAGGAGTCGTCATCGTCGTAGTAGTACTAGTCACCGCCGCATAAATCATTTTACTTGATAAATAAAATAATATTTCTCCAATCGTTATGAAATGATACTAATGTGTACATGTTTGTAAGATATTATTATCCTTGAAAATAAAACGACTCACTGTGCTGAATATATCACAAAACTTGGTAAAATAACACAATGGGCACAGTTTTTGAACTATATGTTTTAATATAGCTTTAAAACGTTCTCTCGAAGGCTTTTAACACTCTTCGAATAAGCTTACGTAATACTGAACCTGTTGAGACTAAAATAATAATAATAATAAATGTGCCTCAAACACGTCATACTATCTAAAATCACATCAAGATCAAAACCAAAATGAGTTTAATAAACATAAAATACACTGCAAAGAAAGTAAACAACCAAAGTCACAACAATAATTCAAACAAGAAATCAGAATTGGGCCTTTATTACTAGCCATATGGACTAGTTCAGCTAAAAGCCGTTTTAAAGCTATATTGTAAAATATGTTCAAAACCATGCCCATTGTTATTTCTACCGTTTCAGGATATTATTACCTTCAGGCTGACAATTAATGCCAACAATGGTCAATACAATAAAAGCCACCGGGCGAGTTTTGTTTTGTAAATTTTTCGTGAGGAACTTAATTATAGGTAATAATTTTGACACACAGGCTTAAGCTCAAACTAGAGCTTCTAAAGTATAAGAAAACCAGTGTATAAAGAAATGATAGAGTCTAACCCAGGGGTGAGAAACCTTCGGTTTTATGACCACGTGCTGCGTTCGAGGCCCTTAGGTATTGCCTTTTGACCGAATTAAAAACTTTTCCAGTAACCTTTTGCCATGATGTAGTGTTCATCTTTTATTTGTATTAGATAATCTTAAAATTTAAACCTAAGTAAAGTACAAAATAGTAGAAGAAGATTTAAAGAAATAATCTTCCTTGATTAACTGACACAATTAAGACATAATTAAAACATATGCGGCTTTCATATATTACAGCTAACTTAATGCGACCTTCTAACATTAACAGAAAATTTAATGCGACCTTCCAACATGAAAAGGATTCCCATCCCTGATCTAACCCAAGAACCGTATATAAGGGACTTTTCCATGTCATAAACAGAATGTCATGGACTTATTTTTGTCTATGATTAGTTATGGATATTCGAGTACAACATGCTTCGGATATTGATGGAAGCATTTATACCAGAAATAAATCATAATCCGAGTCCCTTGCTAATCAGCACTCCAACGGAAGAAATGCATATAATTAGTACTGCTTATAGAACGGGCCGACTTCTCAACACATAAGTAATACATTTTTACGTATCTCCTCCCAGGGCCTATTAAAGTGGGGCCTGATGCCCTGGCCTTATAATATTAGAGGCCTCAACTTGGTAATTCAATACATGTTAGACGTGTATGCATATGCCAATTTTGAAGGGCCTCTAAAATATTAGTTGCCCTGGTCCTCGCATTTTCTCTGAAAGGCCCTGCCTTCTTCAATACGCAAGCAAACGCTTCTCTAAAGTTTTCATCGTTACGCCTCTAAAGCCTTTGTGGTACATTTAATGCTATTTCTTCCCAACTTTTAATACATGGGCTTTAGAATGGCGTTTTGCTTGTTAAATCTCCATAACTAACGTTAAGCAATGAACATTGAATTTTGGTTGAATTTTTCTCAACAAAATTCTAACTTTTAACTATTATTATTAGTTCTTGTGTCCATATTCGTTGTTTTAAGCATTCTTCTTTTCAATTATCTGTTGACCACTTTTGGTGTTTTTTTCTCGGCTCATTTAGATTTTTCATACGCTGAGCACGAGTGAACGGAAGCGCGATTTGATTGGCTTGGTTGAACAGATTACCTATCGAAGTAATCTATTTTCTGCCATACGATCCGAAACGTTAAATCCCCTTTCTTCATTCATTTATTTAGATGTTGAATTGCACACTAATGACATACTTACCATTTCCCCATCATACCATTTTCCCTGTTTCCTTACTTATTTGAGTTCCTTGACCAATAGCGTCTTCAGACGCGCAACTTAGTTGTGTTCCTTAGAGCCCATGTCTTCTACAATCATGCACGCATATTTGAGTTTGCGTATTTGTTCAATCGTTATACAGTATCGGTTCTCCCCCCCCCCCCTCTCTTCTCTTTCCTTTTTTAGAAAATTAATTCTCTCTTTTTTTTAAAAAATGCAAATAATTTGGTTTATTTTCTGAACTTATTTTGTGAACGCACTAAGCTCAGTTCGATTCCCAATAACCTTAGTTATGGGTCCATGTGCCGTCGTATAGAGGTCACCAACTGCCATTGCTCCCGTCTCTATTAATCTATCCTACAGTTTTAGAACTCAAAAATGCAAACGAACAAGTAATTCAAACACCACGGCACAGCTACGTTATACTCACGTTAAAATTTGCCAAAAGTCTTCGGAACTTTTTACGCCATAGTCTACAAGTTCTATATTCAACGACTTCTACAAATTTTATATTCAACGAGTTCTGCAAATTCTACATTCAAAAAGTTCTACAAATATTCGAAAAATGTCTTTTGTATTTGAATGGCAAATCGGTTTAAAAAAAACGACCATTTACGTCGGGAAATAACTGTTTCAAATTTGATTTTGAGTCGATAGTCCTCTACATCGAATAGTTTCTTGATTAATGGTAATTCTAAATCCATATATTACGTGTATAATTTATGTAAAAACACACCTCTAAACCTCTGAATACTTCCTTATCTAGAAGTGGCAAAACATGCCTACGTTGTAATCATCTTATTAAAAGCTTAAATAGAGAGCAATACCTAAAATTCGCTCTAACACATATCTATCAAGTGAAAGAAAATTGCCTAAGGTCGATATTTAAATTTAGCGGGTTTCAATTAACATTAATTCGCAACTCTCTAATTCGCAACTTTTCAATCTACAACTCTCTAATCCTCAAATCTGTAATCCTCAACTCTGTAATCCGCAACACTTTAATCCACAACTCTCTAATTCGCAACTCTCTAATTCTCAAGTAACTCGGTAGGTTTTCAACGTTAACAATAGCCATCATTATTGCATTTACGGAAGACCTTTGCCTTGTCCTTTTCATTGCGTATAGACAGGCAGACAGAAAAACCAAAAGCAATAGCGGGTTCAATATCTATTGAAACCTGCTAAAAATCGATGCCCTAAAGAGGAGTTGTAGAATTGAGACAAAAGTTACTAAATATGATATACATATGTAGAAAAAGAAATGATTACAAATTTAAAAAATTGGATGATTTATTCATATTTAATAATTTTAACACCCACGTTTGAGCTCAAACTAGCTCTTTTAGGAATAGGCAAAGATGAGACATGGTCCCCGACCTGGAGTCGAACTATGGTTTCCCCGTTTAGCCCGGAATGCTTTCACCGCTAGGCCTTCGAGAACAGGAACAACGCATGGGCGTAGCTAGAGATGGGGCAGGAGGGGCAACCGCCCACTCTGGGGAAAAAAGGAAAAAATTATTAAAAATAAAAATAAATTTTGTAAGAAATATTGAAAAAACGCTTGAATTCTCAAAAAACAGTTAGCATTGGCAACTCGCATTTCCCTCTACCCGCAGCAAAAGAAAATTTCCCGCTAGCTAAGAGAAAAAACCGCATTATCTGGCGGGAAACCGCTAGCATTGGCAACACTGCAACAAGTGGCATTTGGTAACCCTGGGGATTAGTCTTGCTCCCGCGTTCAGCGCCTCGAGGCTTGGTTGTTTGTGTTGTATAGTAGACAGCAGTTCGTTTCAGGCAAGTGGTTTAACTAAAGAGTAAAGACTGTGGTGAAGTAAATGAATGAATAATAGTTTTTGTTTTGCGTTCTGCTTTACCTTAAGGTGTTCTTAATCAGGTAAGTTTGACATAACATCGTTATTTTTTCAACGAACCCATTAGAACTCCAAGATATGGTACAGGAGCTCTCAACTAGAAGTAAAGAAGTTGGACTCAAGATGAACCTACAAAAAACTAAAATCATGTTCAATAATTTCGTAGAGGAAACAAAAGTACAAGTTGACAACATTGAGCTAGAAATTGCTGATTCATATATTTACCTTGGCCAGCTGATTTCAGTGGAAGGAAACATTATGAAAGAACTCAACAGACGTATTAAACTTGCTGGAGTGCATTTGGAAGAAACAGTTTTATCATGAAGGGGAAATTGCCTTTATGTCTAAAAAGAAAAGTCTTCAACTAGTGTATATTGCTGGTTCTCTCTTATGTATTAGAGACGTGGAGTCTAACAGTCGGAGCAATACGAAAGTTACAGACAACGCAAAGGAGCATGGAGAGGTGCATGCTTGGAATAACTAGGAGAGATCGGAAAAGGAACACTTGGGTGAGAGAGCAAACTAGAGTGGAGGACATCATTGTTAAAGTAAAAGGGCTGAAATGGCGATGGGCTGGGCATATTGCAAGAAGAACTGATCAACGATGGACAACAGAAATTCTGAACTGGATTCCAAGAGACCACCGAAGACCTAGAAAATGTCCTCAAACTAGATGGGTGGATGAAATAAGAAAACAGGTTGGAGTGACGTGGAAGCGAATTGCTCAGGATAGACTTGTGTGGAAAGCATTTAGAGATACCGTCATCCAGCAGTGGATAGATAATGGTTGAATATGATGATGATGATATTATATTAATTATTTTAATTAATTAGTTACATTAACTATATAATATATTTATATAATATAGATCCCCCTTTACCCCAGTAACGTCGCCCGTGGTCATATCCCTTATTATTAGCGATATATAATACAAATATTAATTTAATATTATATAAATTAATATTAATTTATTAACTCCCTTATTATGTGAGAGTTACTTGATTTTACAAGAAATTCTATTTTCGAAAAATCATTGTATTTTTGTTTTTGTTTTTTGCGTTGATACCCACCAAAATTTAAATGATTAAATGGGAAATTAAAGCAAAAAATTACATTTCTGTTTTGAGAGTAACATGTTTCCAAATTATAAAGCATGATGTTAACCCAACAACGCTTCTCAAAAAATTTAGCTACATAATTTTCATTTCATCGCAATTCCTAATTAATTAAAAGCAGTTATTGAGAAAACACAAACATTTTCAATCTTTCCACAATGGAAATATTTACAGATTAATCACAATAACAGTTTACTGAAAATTTTTATTTTTTGACATTTGACAATTTAAAAGTTGTCATTCATGATTAATTTTTAAAAATTAAAAAAAAAGTCACATTTATATAAAAATCAAAGTACAAAAATGATACGTATTAGGATGCACAATAAAATTCCTAAATTGCTTAAAAATATTTGTAAAAATAAATACAGTCGAAGTAGGGGCGGACTCGGTCGTCTCAAAGTGCGCATACCATGGATTTCCGGAGAGCTCCAGTCCTATCGTCCACGAGGACGCATCGGCCCGGAGGTCGGTGCCCTAGACCTCCCCTGTATACATATAGCCTACTTTTACAACAAAAAATTGAAAGAACATACCTCAGCTAGTGAGCTATTTGATGGTAAAGCATACAATTTCTGGCAGTTTTCCTGTAGTAATTCCTTGGTTGAATCTTCAATCCAAAGATCACTAGAATCTATTTGATCACTCGATTTAACTCTTCTACTCTGAAGAAACGCTTGCAATGAAGTTTGCCTTTTCATTTTTAAGGCATCTATTTTATATCTGTTTAGTTTAATTATATAATGTTATATGCATCACCCTTTATCTATAATAATTTTACATTACCTTTATTTAAAAATTTTGTATATACATAAATATATTTTTTTCATCATAAGTAGAGAGTGCACAAAATAGGTACCAACTACTTACAAATGCAGGGGTCTACTATACGTATAGAATCAAGTGACTGTATTGACATTGTTCAGTCAGGAATTGATTTCATTTTTATAGCCTGTAAGCTTCATCGGATTTTTCTCACAGATGATGTGGTGTCGATCTCAAAATTTGTTTACTGCCTTGGGAAACGACTATTGTGTTATAATCCCAAAATAGTGTTAACAAGTGTGTGTTACAGAGACAAAACGTCTCCCCTCATTGGCGGCTCCTTAGCGGAAAGGTTTCTTTTGGAGATGTTCCCCACCCGTGGGACGAACATCGCCAAAAGGAACGTTTCCACGAACTGGGGGTCACCCCTCCAATTCCCATAAGGTGGCCTCGTTGCTATGTTGAACACTGTATAGCTTAGGAAATAAATCTCTTTGTGTTTCCCTGCCCTCTCAAAATCTACCCGCCCACCGAAAGCTAAATCTTTTTTAAACGAATTGAATTCATCCATTTACTAACAATCACTCAAATCCATCTGGCAAAAACTTTTTATTTATTTTTAAATAGGCGAATATTTTTTATTTATTTACATTATTATTTTTTTTGACAATTCAATTGATAAATGATAAAGATGGGAGCATGATGTAAAATTACGATTGACCAGAGGCAGTGGGGGCCCGGGCCCCTCCCCTAAATCCGCCTATGATCCACACTAAATACATAGTATTTTCTTAGTTTTTTAAATTGAAAAAATTGTAGAAAATATGACTAAAGTATATAATGTAGAAAACAAATCTAATGAATAGTATTTATTGTATTATACTAATGACTTCCGAACAGTGCCGGTTTAAGAGCTTTATGGGCTCTACGCTGAAAAAATAGAATAGGCCCCTTAAGAATATGACCCTCGTGATATTCAATTAATAAATCACTTTTTAAGTTCACTATCTTTAATATTCAGGTTTAGCAGTGATAAAAATTTCTCAGACATTTGTAAATAAACAAGATTAGAATAACACTTAAATTTTGACTAACTTTAAATTTTAATAACTAGCCCACGTGGTTCTGATTTATGACTGTCAAGTCGCGTCGTTATATCCGATACGAATTTCCCTACTTAGAATCTATTGTCCGTTCGCAGAAAATTGGCAAATAGTGCCGTTAGAATTCAAGGGAGCAGAGGCTTGTTCCATTGCAGTAGAGGGAAAAGCGTCTTTCTTGTCTGGTTTTTCGCGGGTGAAAAACCAGTTATGAATGACGCCCTTCCCGTACGTAAGTTACAAAATCGCCGTCGTTATGGCAGGTTTCCTCGTTATATAACCGATATTATTTATTATGGAGTAGAACTGCAAACCAAACTTCTTCTTGTAAAATTTCAGTCGCAATATAGCGTTATACAGTCTTTATAACCGGCGTCGTTATAAACGATTTTCGCTGTATATATATAGAATCGATAGCGAAAGATCGATGTCAATATCTACGAAGTACAATCGATGTTTGAAAAAATCGGTTTCTAAACATCGATGTTGATTCTATGTTTTAAAAAATGTTGTTTATAACCTAAATTAAAAAATCAACATTCTTTTAATTTTAAAAATCTTTAACTACTTTTTCCTAATTATATTTGTTAAATTATAATTATTAATATTTAAAGAGTATACTTGTCAAATATCGGTTTCTAAACGCTGATGTTTATAAACAAAAACATCAGTGTTTCAATTCCAAAAATATAGAAGATGTTTAACTAAAAAATTAATACGTTTAAAAGGTAAGGTAAACCCAATATTATACAAAGTAAATATAATAATATTAATTTATTCTAAAAAAAGAAAGAGTTTAGTCATTATTTTTAAATTTGTCGGGTGGACGTATTAGTTTGTGTTTGTTTCTGCTAGTCAGTGACCCCCAAAGGTGTTTGTTCTGTTCAGCTGTTAGGCCTGATCTCTATCTGCATGTGGCGCTGATCGCCCAGCAGGAAAACTTCGTAGCCCGCGGATGGGACATCCGGCCGAACGGCCTGGGCGGGATAGATGGCGTTCCGTGCGTTTCCCCTGGTTGCGGGCCGATTCCGTGCCGTTCCTGACCTTCGCGGCGCTTTGCAGCGGTGTTCGGTGGGCTCCAGTGGGAATCAGCCGGGGTATACGCCATCCATCTATTTCAACTACTCTACGGGGTGGATTGATCGTAAATGGTTCTCGGTTGACGATACCAGTGCCAGCGGTGCGTCTCTGTACGCCAGTACGGATCGACAATTTCCCCATTCGCCCATTGGCGGTCAAATCACTTTGAAGTTAAAACCTGTCTGGGAGTACAAACTGCTCTTTTTTGGCGGCCACCCTTCCCATCAATACCACCACCAGATACAATATCTAGAACAAATATGAACTGTTTTTTGCCGAAAATATTGATCATCAACTTAAAAAAAAAAACCAGAAAAAAAAACCAGCTGCAGCCGGCTATTTCGGTTAAGCGAAGTTCGGTTTATTGAGGTTCTGCTATATATTCGAAAACATACAGTAAGTTATCTCGGTAACACCATTTTAATTAAGGATTATTTCTGTTTAACGACGGTATTTCTCAGTCCCCGAGAAGTCATTAATGGGAGAAATAGAACTGCATCTCAGTATAATATAAATAATAATTATTCAAAAGTTAAAATTCACGCATATTAATTTGTTCAAATTAGGGTATATTACCCTTAATTTTTTTTTGAAACTTACTTCAAAATTTATTGACGGAAAAATTCTACATGTATGACTTTTCATGTATAAAATAGTTTTAAAAGATTAGTTAATAAATTTGTTCTGACATTTCTAAAATTAAACAACATTTAGCAAGTTTTAAATTGGTTATCTCACAAGAAGTGGTTTCTAAAATTTAATTAGAATTAAATGCACGTAGAACATAATATAAAAAATATAAAAATTATAATTCATAATTATTAATAATAAATCTATATAGATACTGAATATTATTTACATGAACGTAAATTTTTATATAAACGGAAATTAGCTATCTCTTTGATTTCAGGAATTACACGAATTACAAAGCAAGATTTGATATGCCTAGCACACCGGATAATTTGTGGTACAGGTAAGATAGTATTTTTCTTCCTTCCCTCCTCTTTTTTTAATAACGTATTTTTCATGGAAATAATCAGTATTATTAAAAGTTTAACGCTAGTCTAACATACAGCAAGGTAAGTAGAGGTAGACTAGCACGAAAAACTAATTGCATAAATGTCGTGCATTGTATTTTATAATAATAAATTTTACGTTTTTATGTTTCCCCTCTTTTGATTTTGAACCATAGGCGTACGTAGAAAGTCCATAAGGTGGATTGCACGTTTATAATGGGTGGGGGTTACAGAGCAACAATTCCATATATATGTATATTGGCTACGTTTAATGGACGATCCCTTGCTTCTGAAGCAAAACTTCAAGAATTGGAAGAAGAACTTGACAAGATCAAATGGGACATTGTAGGACTCAGTGAAGTTAGAAGAAAAGGTGAAGAGTTGGTGGAACTTAAAAGTGGACATTTGTTTTATTATAGAGGAACGGAAACTGGAAGAACAAGTGGTGTTGGCTTCTTAATCAACAAAAGAATTAAAGACTACCTTCTTGAAGTCGAAAGCACGTCAGATCGAGCAGCGAGGCTCGTTGTTCAACTAACCCAGCGATACCAACTTCAGATAGTACAGGCATATGCACCAACATCAAGCCATACCGACGAGGAGGTTGAGGAATTCTATGAAGAAATCAAACAGCTACATACCAAGGGGAAACAACACATCAAACTCATCATGGGAGATTTTAATGCAAGAATTGGACAACAGGAACAAGGAGAGACATCGGTTGGTAAATACGGATACGGGGAAAGGAATGAACGTGGCGATCAACTCATAGAATTTGCCGAAGCTGAAAATCTTAGCATCATGAATTCATTTTTTAAGAAGAAACCGCAAAGAAAATGGACATGGAAACACCCCAATGGAGGAACCAGCGAAATTGACTATATACTGGCAAACAAGAAATCAATTATTGAAGATTGCAGCGTACTGAACAGATTTAATACTGGAAGTGATCATCGAATGGTGAGATGTAAAATGCACTTAAATACTAAACTAGAAAGGCAGAAGCTCATTAGGAAACAAGTAAGTAAGAGGGTGGATTTAAAGAAATTAAAAGAAAATACCGAGGCATTCAAGTTGGAATTAAAAAATCGCTTTTCTGCACTGGAAGGACTTATTGATGAAAGTGATATCTCAGAAGCAAATGAAAACATTGTTAAGACAATAGTTGAAACTGCTGGGGAAATTGGTGGTGTAACCTGTAAAAAGCACAATAGCAAATTATCTGAGAAGACGAAACAACTCATGAAAAGGCGAAGAGATATGAAGGTGGACAATCAAAATACCAGTTCCAGGATTGAGTACATAGAACTTTGTAAAACTCTGCGCAAAAGCATGAAAGAAATATAAGAAAATTTAAATGTGAGTTAGTAAGGAAAGCCATTGAAAACAGCAAGAGCCTTAGGGTTGTTAAAGGAAGTTTATCTGTTGGAAAAAAAAACACATCATTGCATTAAAAGGACAGGATGGCACCGTAACAAGAAATAGGAAGAAATTTGGAGAGCATCTTCATCCAGCAGTGGATAGATAATGGTTGCAATTACAAATGCTTTCCACACAAGTCTATCCTGAGCAATTCGCTTCCACGTCACCCCAACCTGTTTTCTTATTTCATCCACCCATCTAGTTTGAGGACGTTTTCTAGGTCTTCGGTGGTCTCTTGGAATCCAGTTCAGAATTTCTGTTGTCCAACGTTGATCAGTTCTTCTTGCAATATGCCCAGCCCATCGCCATTTCAGCCCTTTTACTTTAACAATGATGTCCTCTACTCTAGTTTGCTCTCTCACCCAAGTGTTCCTTTTTCGATCTCTCCTAGTTATTCCAAGCATGCACCTCTCCATGCTCCTTTGCGTTGTCTGTAACTTTCGTATTGCTCCAACAGTTAGATTCCATGTCTCTGATCCATAAGAGAGGACTGGCAATACACACTGGTTGAAAACCTTTCTTCTTAGACACAAAGGCAATTTCCCCTTCAGGATAAAACTGTTTCTTCCAAATGCACTCCAGCCAAGTTTAATACGTCTGTTGAGTTCTTTCATAATGTTGCCATCCATTGAAATCAGCTGGCCAAGGTAAATATATGAATCAGCAATTTCTAGCTCAATGTTGTCAACTTGTATTTTTGTTTCCTCTACGAAATTATTGAACATGATCTTAGTTTTTTGTAGGTTCATCTTGAGTCCAACTTCTTTACTTCTAGTTGAGAGCTCCTGTACCATGTCTTGGAGTTCTGATGGGTTCGTTGAAAAAATAACAATGTCATCAGCAAACCGCAAATGATTTAAATATTCACCATTTATTTTTATTCCCCTGTTATTCCAATTTATCTGCTGAAAAATCATCTGTAAAGCTGAAGTAAAAAGTTTTGGAGAAATGGTATCTCCCTGCCTCACACCTTTACCAATTTTGATAGCTTCGGTATCTTTATGTAACCGAAATTTTGCACTTGCATTTTTATACACACGTTTCACCATGTCAATGTACACATCCTCGATGTCTGCTGATCTTAAAGAGTTGATGACTGCTGACGTTTTAATAGAGTCAAAGGCCTTCTCATAGTCAATAAATGCCACACACAATGGAAGTTCATATTCATGTGTTCTTTCAATTAATTCTCTTAATACTTGAATATGGTCCACTGTACTGAATCCACTTCGAAATCCAGCTTGTTCTCTTGGTTGAGCTGCATCTAATTTTTTCTGCAGGCGATGTGTTAGCACTTTTGTGAAGATTTTATAAATAGCAGGTAACAAGCTAATTGGTCGGTAATTTTTTAAATCCTCTTTATCACCTTTTTTATGCAAAAGAATTACTGTTGCAGAATCCCATTGGTTTGGTATGTTACCACTGTTGAGGCATTTGGTAAAGAATTTTGCGAGTATGTCTTCTACATGTTCTCCAGCTTCTTTTAAGATATCTAATGTAATGCCATCATCGCCAGGGGATCTTCCTTTCTTCATACTTTTTATTGCAAATGCTACTTCTTCTTTTAAGATTTTAGGAGCTGTTCCTTCGACTATCTCAGAGTCTTCGTTTAATCCACTGTTTCCCTCATACAGCTTTCTGTAGAATTCTTCAACTCTTCTAAGTATTTCTTCCCTATTTCTTGTTACAGTGCCATCCTCTCCTTTTAATGCAATGATGTGTTTCTTCCCAATAGACAAACTCCCTTTAACAACCCTAAGGCTCTTGTTGCTTTCAATGGCCTTCCTTACTAACTCACAATTGAATTTTCTTATATCTTCTTTCATGTTTTTGCGCAAAGTTTTGCAAAGTTCTACATACTCGATCCTGGAACTGGTATTTCGATTGTCCACCTTCATATCTCTTCGCCTTTTCATGAGTTGTTTCGTCTTCTCAGATAATTTACTATTGTGCTTTTTACAGGTTACACCA
>QLNU02014990.1:31046-46009 GCA_006491805.2 Dysdera silvatica
GGGCGAGTTTTGTTTTGTAAATTTTTCGTGAGGAACTTAATTATAGGTAATAATTTTGACACACAGGCTTAAGCTCAAACTAGAGCTTCTAAAGTATAAGAAAACCAGTGTATAAAGAAATGATAGAGTCTAACCCAGGGGTGAGAAACCTTCGGTTTTATGACCACGTGCTGCGTTCGAGGCCCTTAGGTATTGCCTTTTGACCGAATTAAAATTTTCTGAAAAATCCCTTTTTTACATTTATGTTCTATCTTTTATTTGCATTATAATCTTAAAATAAACCTAAGTAAAGTACAAAATAGTAGAAGAAGATTTAAAGAAATAATCTTCCTTGATTAACTGACACAATTAAGACATAATTAAAACATATGCGGCTTTCATATATTACAGCTAACTTAATGCGACCTTCTAACATTAACAGAAAATTTAATGCGACCTTCCAACATGAAAAGGATTCCCATCCCTGATCTAACCCAAGAACCGTATATAAGGGACTTTTCCATGTCATAAACAGAATGTCATGGACTTATTTTTGTCTATGATTAGTTATGGATATTCGAGTACAACATGCTTCGGATATTGATGGAAGCATTTATACCAGAAATAAATCATAATCCGAGTCCCTTGCTAATCAGCACTCCAACGGAAGAAATGCATATAATTAGTACTGCTTATAGAACGGGCCGACTTCTCAACACATAAGTAATACATTTTTACGTATCTCCTCCCAGGGCCTATTAAAGTGGGGCCTGATGCCCTGGCCTTATAATATTAGAGGCCTCAACTTGGTAATTCAATACATGTTAGACGTGTATGCATATGCCAATTTTGAAGGGCCTCTAAAATATTAGTTGCCCCGGGCCTCGCATTTTCTCTGAAAGGCCCTGCCTTCTTCAATACGCAAGCAAACGCTTCTCTAAAGTTTTCATCGTTACGCCTCTAAAGCCTTTGTGGTACATTTAATGCTATTTCTTCCCAACTTTTAATACATGGGCTTTAGAATGGCGTTTTGCTTGTTAAATCTCCATAACTAACGTTAAGCAATGAACATTGAATTTTGGTTGAATTTTTCTCAACAAAATTCTAACTTTTAACTATTATTATTAGTTCTTGTGTCCATATTCGTTGTTTTAAGCATTCTTCTTTTCAATTATCTGTTGACCACTTTTGGTGTTTTTTTCTCGGCTCATTTAGATTTTTCATACGCTGAGCACGAGTGAACGGAAGCGCGATTTGATTGGCTTGGTTGAACAGATTACCTATCGAAGTAATCTATTTTCTGCCATACGATCCGAAACGTTAAATCCCCTTTCTTCATTCATTTATTTAGATGTTGAATTGCACACTAATGACATACTTACCATTTCCCCATCATACCATTTTCCCTGTTTCCTTACTTATTTGAGTTCCTTGACCAATAGCGTCTTCAGACGCGCAACTTAGTTGTGTTCCTTAGAGCCCATGTCTTCTACAATCATGCACGCATATTTGAGTTTGCGTATTTGTTCAATCGTTATACAGTATCGCCCCCCCCCCCCTCTCTCTTTCTCTTCTCTTTCCTTTTTTAGAAAATTAATTCTCTCTTTTTTTTAAAAAATGCAAATAATTTGGTTTATTTTCTGAACTTATTTTGTGAACGCACTAAGCTCAGTTCGATTCCCAATAACCTTAGTTATGGGTCCATGTGCCGTCGTATAGAGGTCACCAACTGCCATTGCTCCCGTCTCTATTAATCTATCCTACAGTTTTAGAACTCAAAAATGCAAACGAACAAGTAATTCAAACACCACGGCACAGCTACGTTATACTCACGTTAAAATTTGCCAAAAGTCTTCGGAACTTTTTACGCCATAGTCTACAAGTTCTATATTCAACGACTTCTACAAATTTTATATTCAACGAGTTCTGCAAATTCTACATTCAAAAAGTTCTACAAATATTCGAAAAATGTCTTTTGTATTTGAATGGCAAATCGGTTTAAAAAAAACGACCATTTACGTCGGGAAATAACTGTTTCAAATTTGATTTTGAGTCGATAGTCCTCTACATCGAATAGTTTCTTGATTAATGGTAATTCTAAATCCATATATTACGTGTATAATTTATGTAAAAACACACCTCTAAACCTCTGAATACTTCCTTATCTAGAAGTGGCAAAACATGCCTACGTTGTAATCATCTTATTAAAAGCTTAAATAGAGAGCAATACCTAAAATTCGCTCTAACACATATCTATCAAGTGAAAGAAAATCGCCTAAGGTCGATATTTAAATTTAGCGGGTTTCAATTAACATTAATTCGCAACTCTCTAATCCGCAACTTTTCAATCTACAACTCTCTAATTCACAACTCTCTATTCCTCAACTCTCTAATTCTCAACTCTTTAATCTGAAACTCTCTAATTCGCAGCTCTCTAATTCTCAAGTAACTTCGTATGTTTTCAACGCTAACAATAGCCATCATTATTGCATTTACGAAGACCTTTACCTTACCCCTTTTATTACGGACGGACGGACGGACAGACAGAAAAACCAAAAGCAATAGCGGGTTCAATATCTATTGAAATCCGCTAAAAATCGATGCCCTAAAGAGGAGTTGTAGAATTGAGACAAAAGTTACTAAATATGATATACATATGTAGAAAAAGAAATGATTACAAATTTAAAAAATTGGATGATTTATTCATATTTAATAATTTTAACACCCACGTTTGAGCTCAAACTAGCTCTTTTAGGAATAGGCAAAGATGAGACATGGTCCCCGACCTGGAGTCGAACTATGGTTTCCCCGTTTAGCCCGGAATGCTTTCACCGCTAGGCCTTCGAGAACAGGAACAACGCATGGGCGTAGCTAGAGATGGGGCAGGAGGGGCAACCGCCCACTCTGGGGAAAAAAGGAAAAAATTATTAAAAATAAAAATAAATTTTGTAAGAAATATTGAAAAAACGCTTGAATTCTCAAAAAACAGTTAGCATTGGCAATCCATACCTCCAGATTTCCCTCTACCCGCAGCAAAAGAAAATTTCCCGCTAGCTAAGAGAAAAAACCGCATTATCTGGCGGGAAACCGCTAGCATTGGCAACACTGCAACAAGTGGCATTTGGTAACCCTGGGGATTAGTCTTGCTCCCGCGTTCAGCGCCTCGAGGCTTGGTTGTTTGTGTTGTATAGTAGACAGCAGTTCGTTTCAGGCAAGTGGTTTAACTAAAGAGTAAAGACTGTGGTGAAGTAAATGAATGAATAATAGTTTTTGTTTTGCGTTCTGCTTTACCTTAAGGTGTTCTTAATCAGGTAAGTTTGACATAACATCGTTATTTTTTCAACGAACCCATCAGAACTCCAAGACATGGTACAGGAGCTCTCAACTAGAAGTAAAGAAGTTGGACTCAAGATGAACCTACAAAAAACTAAGATCATGTTCAATAATTTCGTAGAGGAAACAAAAATACAAGTTGACAACATTGAGCTAGAAATTGCTGATTCATATATTTACCTTGGCCAGCTGATTTCAATGGATGGCAACATTATGAAAGAACACAACAGATGTATTAAACTTGGCTGGAGTGCATTTGGAAGAAACAGTTTTATCCTGAAGGGGAAATTGCCTTTATGTCTAAAAAGAAAAGTCTTCAACCAGTGTGTATTGCCAGTCCTCTCTTATGGATCAGAGACATGGAGTCTAACAGTTGGAGCAATACGAAAGTTACAGACAAAGCAAAGGAGCATGGAGAGGTGAATGCTTGGAATAACTAGGAGAGATCGAAAAAGGACCACTTGGGTGAGAGAGCAAACTAAAGTGGAGGACATGATTGTTAAGGTAAAAGAGCTGAAATGGCGATGGGCTGGGCATATTGTAAGAAGAACTGATTAACGATGGACAACAGAAATTCTGAACTGGATTCCAAGAGACCACCGAAGACCTAGAAAATGTCCTCAAACTAGAGCGGATGAAATAAGAAAACAGGTTGGGGTGACGTGGAAGCGAATTGCCCAGGATAGACTTGTGTGAAAAGCATTTGGAGAGACCTTCATCCAGCAGTGGATAGATAATGGTTGAATATGATGATGATGATATTATATTAATTATTTTAATTAATTAGTTACATTAACTATATAATATATTTATATAATATAGATCCCCCTTTACCCCAGTAACGTCGCCCGTGGTCATATCCCTTATTATTAGCGATATATAATACAAATATTAATTTAATATTATATAGGTTAATATTAATTTATAAACTCCCTTATTATGTGAGAGTTACTTGATTTTACAAAAAATTCTATTTTCGAAAAAACATTGTAACTTTTTTTTTTTTTTTTTGTTTGATACCCACCAAAATTTAAATGATTAAATGAAAAATTACAGCAAAAAGTTACATTTCTGTTTTGAGAGTAACATGTTTCCAAATTATAAAGCATGATGTTAACCATACAACGTTTCTCAAAAAATTTAGCTACATGGTTTTTATTTATTTACAATTTTTAATTAGTTAAAAGCAGTTATTAAAAAAACACGAACATTTTCAATCTTATCAGAATGAAAATGTTTACAAATTAATCATGATAACAGTTTACTGAAAATTTTGATTTTTTGAAATTTAACAATTTAAAAATTGTCGTTCATGACTAATTTTTAAAAATTAAAAAAAAATCACATTTATATAAAAATTAAATTACAAAAATGATGGTACGTATTAGGGTGCTCAATGCAATTTTTAAACTGCTTAAAAATATTTGTAAAAATACATACAGTCAAACCAGGTAAAAATAAATACAGTCGAACTAGAGGCGGACTCTGTAGTCTCAAAGGGCGCATACCATGGAGTTTCGGAGGGCTTGAGTCCTATCGCCCACGAGGGCGCATCAGCCCTGGCCCCTGTATACATATAGCCTATTTTTATAACAAAAACAAAACCGAAAAAACATACCTCAGCTAGTGAGCTATTTGCTTGTAAAGTACTCAATTTCTTGCGGTTTTCCTGTGGCAATTCCTTGTTTGAATCTTCAGTTGAAAGATCATTAGAATCTATTTGATCGCTCGATTTAACTTTTTTCCTCTGAAGGAACGCTTGCAATGAAGTTTGCCTTTTCATTTTTAATATTTATTTTATATATGTTTAGTTTAATTATATAATATTATATGCATCACTCTTTGTCTATAATAATTTCACATTACCTTTATTTAAAAATGTTGTATATACATAAATATATTTTTTCATCATAATTACAGAGCGCACAAAATAGGTACCTACTACTTACAAATGCAAGGGTCTACTATTAGTATAGAATCTAGTGACTTTATTGACATTGTTCAGTCAGGAACTGGTTTTATTGTTATGACCTATAAGTTTCATCGGATTTTTCTCTCAGACGATGTGGTGTCGATTTCAAAATTTGTTTACTGCCTTGGGAAACGATTATTGTGCTATAATTCCGTGTGTATTACAGAGAAAAAATATCTCCCCTCATTAGCGGCTTCTTAGTGAAAAGGTTTCTTTTGGGGACGTTCCCCCCAGTGGGAGGAACATCGCCAAAAGGAACTTTTCCAGGAACTGGGGGTCACCATTTCATTGATACGATATTTCGAGGAGCAATAAAAGCAACTAATATTCTTTAGCATTTTTCTGCAACTTATTTTCCCATTTTGGCATTTTTGCGACAGCATGTTTTGAGCCATCTTAAACCCTGGTTAAGATTCAGTTCAAAACAAGACTTACTACTGGACAATTCGTCCACAGTCAGTGCAATTCCAGATCCATCGAGCCCGGCACCACTGCAATCGCACTTGATGGTGTGCAGTAGTGAAGGGTAAGCAGCTATTGAGCGGTGCGGGCTTGGATTCCTCTCTTTGAGTCGTCAATGATCCTATTGTTCAATTTTGTGCGAGTCACACATCAGACGGTTGATAAAGACGAATTGGGTGCTGTGGGCTACTCTGACAATGTTCATTCTGTCTTCTCGTTCTCTTGTCGGCCAACGTCGGCCGTTGCCATTTGAACGCTGAAATCTGCAGTTGTTAACCCATTCCTGCCAACATCGTCTAATTACAGCATCTCTCCGACCCAAATGATTCGATGTTCACATCAGTGTCTCTTTGTAAAACAAAACTATAATTTTATCTTTGTGTTTTCATTTTAACCTCTTCTTTTTTTTGATGTTTTCCGCCATTACCAATATTATTTTCACCACCCACAACCGGTCCGCCGTGTACTCCAGGTTGAAACCGCTGACCTAGCGTCTCGTTAATCCAGGTTTGACTTCCAATGACGTAAAAAAAAACTAATAATAACAAAAACGTTTTCTGTCGTCCGAAGGTTCGTTCCCTCGGCAGGGTTCTCACTTACATTAGAGAAAATAAATTGCAATTAGATTGCACTTACTGATTTCGCTGTATGACAGGGTGTTTAGTCTTGTTGAAAAATGCATTTTGTGGCAAATTTATAATGATCCGTAACAACTGATTTTAAACACTCCTCCAAGATGTTAGTTTAAACTTATGTATTCACAATTCCTGTAATAAGTTTAAGTCGCCCAACCATTTTGCTGGATATGCTTCCCCAGACCATTTGGATCACTTGGAACTTCACAGTTGAAGATATGCAGTCTGGATGATATGATTCACTTTTTCGTCTCCTAATATACCACTTATTGTCTGATCCATACAGGTTGAATTTTGATTCATCTGTAAGATGATAGTGTTCCACTGAGCCTTTGTCCATGAAAGATGTGTTTTTGACCGAGCAAGTAGCTTCTGTATCATTTTTTTTGGTGACTAAAGACTTTTCCTTGGGCCTATATGCATGCAAACCTCATTTTTTAAGACATCGTTGGATAGTCCATGCACTCGTATGAATACCACAAGCGTTTTGAAATTGAAATTTTAAATCTGCAGTACTTATATGACGATTATAAAGACACAGCCATTTCAGAAATCAATATTCAGAAAGTGCAGTCACTCTCTTATGGACTGAACCTGCCCTTCTCTCGACGTCACTAGTTTCACTGTTTAATTTAATCACCCTGCAAACTGTAGACTGATAGTATCCTATTTTTGTGGGTGATTATACGCGTCGAAAGCCCTTTTATAGCTAAAGTAACTGCCACACTTTTTTCCCGTGGTGTCAACTGAACGTACGGAGCCATGCTTTCACAGCGGAAAAAAACAAAAATAATTGCCCATTCTCCCCTTTTGCGCTCTATTTATGGAAACCGGATGCTGCAATATTTCATAACCCCTATATGATGAAATGGTCACATGCGATGATCTCATATTTCGCTTTGCGGCAACTAAATTAACTTTAGGCAAACAATATAGTGCTTTAATATTACAAAAGTTTTATTTTGGGAGACGATGCAATTTTTTTGTCCGCCACTGTATTTAAGATATTAACGACTTTGGAAATAATCCGATATCTTTGAACATCCGATGTATACAAAGTATATGCCTATCTTTCTTTAAGGTTGATATCTACGACTTGTATTTTTTTCGCTCTTGAGACCGGAGTACACTAAAAAACAATATGAGCGTTTTTTCTGAGAACATTAAGAGAGTTGAAATTTGAGTAATAAATTTTCTACTACGCTTATAAACGTGTTTCCTTTGCGCATTGCGCAACGTTATCAGATTAATTAATTGGGAGAGTGTTTAATAAATAATAATAATAATAATAATAGAAGTGTAGCAGACCATTTCCTTTAATCCAGATTTCGGTTAATCGGGTCCAAAATTCGGATAATCGTAGTTACACACACACACACACACACACATATATATATATATATATCATCATCATCATATTCAACCATTATCTATCCACTGCTGGATGAAGGTCTCTCCAAATGCTTTCCACACAAGTCTATCCTGGGCCATTCGTTTCCACGTCACCCCAACCTGTTTTCTTATTTCATCCACCCATCTAGTTTGAGGACGTTTTCTAGGTCTTCGGTGGTCTCTTGGAATCCAGTTCAGAATTTCTGTTGTCCATCGTTGATCAGTTCTTCTTGCAATATGCCCAGCCCATCGCCATTTCAGCCCTTTTACTTTAACAATGATGTCCTCTACTCTAGTTTGCTCTCTCACCCAAGTGTTTCTTTTTCGATCTCTCCTAGTTATTCCAAGCATGCACCTCTCCATGCTCCTTTGCGTTGTCTGTAACTTTCGTATTGCTCCAACTGTTAGACTCCATGTCTCTGATCCATAAGAGAGGACTGGCAATACACACTGGTTGAAGACCTTTCTTTTTAGACACAAAGGCAATTTCCCCTTCAGGATAAAACTGTTTCTTCCAAATGCACTCCAGCCAAGTTTAATACGTCTGTTGAGTTCTTTCATAATGTTGCCATCCATTGAAATCAGCTGGCCAAGGTAAATATATGAATCAGCAATTTCTAGCTCAGTGTTGTCAACTTGTATTTTTGTTTCCTCTACAAAATTATTGAACATGATCTTAGTTTTTTGTAGGTTCATCTTGAGTCCAACTTCTTCACTTCTAGTTGAGAGCTCTTGTACCATGTCTTGGAGTTCTAATGGGTCCGTTGAAAAAATAACAATGTCATCAGCAAACCGCAGATGATTTAAATATTCACCATTTATTTTTATTCCCTTGTTATTCCAATTTATCAGCTGAAAAATCATCTGTAAAGCAGAAGTAAAAAGTTTTGGAGAAATGGTATCTCCCTGCCTCACCCCTTTGCCAAGTTTGATAGTTTTGGTATCTTTATGTAACCGAAATTTTGCACTTGCATTTTTATACACACGTTTCACCATGTCAATGTACACATCCTCAATGTCTGTTGATCTTAAAGAGTTGATGACTGCTGATGTTTTAATAGAGTCAAAGGCCTTCTCATAGTCAATAAATGCAACACACAATGGAAGTTCATATTCATGTGTTCTTTCAATTAATTCTCTTAATACTTGAATATGGTCCACTGTACTGAATCCACTTCGAAATCCAGCTTGTTCTCTTGGTTGAGCTGCATCTAATTTTTTCTGCAGGCGATGTGTTAGAACTTTTGTGAAGATTTTATAAATAGCAGGTAACAAGCTAATTGGTCGGTAATTTTTCAAATCCTCTTTATCACCTTTTTTATGCAAAAGAATTACTGTTGCAGAATCCCATTGGTTTGGTATGTTACCGCTGTTAAGACATTTGGTAAAGAATTTTGCAAGTATGTCTTCTACATATTCTCCAGCTTCTTTTAGGATATCTAATGTAATACCATCATCACCAGGGGCTCTTCCTTTCTTCATATTTTTTATTGCAAATGAAACTTCTTCTTTTAAGATTTTAGGAGCTGTTCCTTCGACTATTTCAGTGTCTTCGTTTAATCCACTGTTACTTTCATATAGTTTTTTGTAGAATTCTTCAACTCTTCTAAGTATTTCTTCCCTATTTCTTGTTACGGTGCCATCCTCTCCTTTTAATGCAATGATGTGTTTCTTCCCAACAGATAAACTTCCTTTAACAACCCTAAGGCTCTTGTTATTTTCAATGGCTTTCCTTACTAGCTCACAGTTGAATTTTCTTATGTCTTCTTTCATGCTTTTGCGCAGAGTTTTACAAAGTTCTATGTACTCAATCCTGGAACTGGTATTTCGATTGTCCACCTTCATATCTCTTCGCCTTTTCATGAGCTGTTTCGTCTTCTCAGATAATTTGCTATTGTGCTTTTTACAGGTTACACCACCAATTTCCCCAGCAGTTTCAACTATTGTCTTAACAATGTTTTCATTTGCTTCTGAGATGTCAACTTCTTCAATAAGTCCTTCCAGTGCAGAAAAGCGATTTTTTAATTCCAACTTGAATGCCTCGGTATTTACTTTCAGTTTCATTAGATCCACCCTCTTACTTACTTGTTTCCTAATGAGCTTCTGTCGTTCTAATTTAGTATTTAAGTGCACTTTACATCTCACCATTCGATGATCACTTCCAGTATTAAATCTGTTCAGTACACTGCAATCTTCAATAATTGATTTCTTGTTTGCCAGGATATAGTCAATTTCACTAGTTCCCCCATTTGGGTGTTTCCATGTCCATTTTCTTTGCGGTTTCTTCTTAAAAAATGAATTCATGATGCTAAGGTTTTCAGCTTCTGCAAATTCGATGAGTTGATCGCCACGTTCATTCCTTTCCCCATATCCGTATTTACCAACCGATGTCTCTCCTTGTTCCTGTTGTCCAATTCTTGCATTGAAATCCCCCATGATGAGCTTGATATGTTGTTTCCCTTTGGTGTGTAACTCTTTGATTTCTTCATAAAATTCTTCAACCTCTTCGTCGGTATGGCTTGATGTTGGTGCATATACCTGTACTATTTGAAGTTGGTATCGCTGGGTTAGTTGAACAACAAGCCTCGCTGCTCGATCTGATGTACTTTCAACTTCCAGAAGACAGTCTTTAATTCTTTTGTTGATTAAGAAGCCAACACCACTTGTTCTTCCAGTTTCCGTTCCTCTATAATAAAACAAATGTCCGCTTTTCAGTTCCACCAACTCTTCACCTTTTCTTCTAACTTCACTGAGTCCTACAATGTCCCATTTGATCTTGTCTAGTTCCTCTTCCAATTCCTGAAGTTTTGCTTCAGAAGCAAGGGATCGTCCATTAAACGTAGCCAAGGTCAATAACAAACGGCAGCCTGGGCCATTCCAGTGATTCTTAGCACCCCCTGCTTTCATGCCACACTGACCGCTGCCTTGATCAGGAGCACTCCAGCACCTGGAGACTAGGGGCCATGGTTTCTGGTGTGTCAACATAATGGAGGAATTAGCCATAATTTCACCACGCTGGCTAGACGGGTTGGTGAATTAGCCCTCCCCTTCCGCCTTTCTATCCGTGCAGCAAATATTAATTTGCCACATAAATAGAAAGCTCAGCCTGCACCACTTGAAGGCGGGGTAGGACACTAGGTTACTGGCCTGGCCGGTTCCACACATCGTCACATACGTTCAGCGTGTGGGTCTCCTTCCAGTTAGATACCAGCAACCCTTTTGCAGGCCATATATATATATATATATATACAGTAAACCCTCTCTACATCGATATCCGATATAACGATAATTTTTCTCGGTCCGTATAATGGTGTTGTAGAGAGGTTTTACTGTATAATGAACCCTCCCTATAACAATAACTCTGTCTACAACGATAATTTTTCTCCGTCCGTATAATATTGTTGTGGAGAGGTTTTACTGTATTCATTTATTTATTTATTTATTTATTTAAAATGAATGATTGCTTAATGAGTTTTCAAGTCAACATAATACATTTTGCTCTATTATTTTTTTCAACTTCGTTTGTTAAAGTTCTATTAAAAGTGAGTATTGAGAGAGAGAAAAAAAAAACTCGAAACAGAAACACCCAACATAAAGCTAGTTGGACGAAATTTAATTGGTGCTTGCGTGTTACCGTAGTATTTCATGCTTGTTTTCGCATGTTGACTTTAACTAAATATACCCAACGTTTAGAAATCATCCGCGCAGTGAAAAACCCCACTCTTTGATGCCAAAGATTTAATCTCAAGGTTGCCGGAGTAAGCTAGCATGGCATCAAAAACAATGTTAATATACTAAAAGGAAACTCCGTGTCTTCTTAAATATTCAAAGAAAACGTGTTGTATATGTACGGGATCTCTCAACCGGGATATGTAATATTTCAAATTTTATAAATATGAGTCGTTTTGCTAAAAGCCTTATAATATACAATAAGACTGCAATTCAACAAAACCCTGCAATACACAATTAGACTGCAATCCAACAAAACTTTACAATATATAACAAGGCTGCGATACAGCAAGCTGCTACAGTAAGACTGTAATATATATATATATATATTAAGTCAATACAATAAGAAACTATGTAAGAGATAATTAAAAATACCGTCAAACTATATTGCTCCGCCGCTCTAAAGTGAAACGAAGAAAATATCAAGTCTCATTACCTTATTTATATAAAAAAAAATGGAACTTCTACTTTAATATGTCTTGTGAAGACGAAATCTTACAATTTCTTGGCGCAATGTGAAATTTCCGAGATCCTGGTTGAAAATTAACGAGGTACCTTTAATCAAACCCGCCTGTGTTTTTCAAGGTAGAATGGAGTAGGGTGACCACACAAAAAATAAAAAGAAAAAAGCCAAACGACCTTATAGCGTACAATCTTAAAAAAAAAAAATATATATATATATATAAAAAAAATAATAGAAATCCACTTAAGGAAATTTAAAATGTATAAATGTATTAATGATTAATTAATTATACATTAAATATTAATATCAACGATATAGAGCGTACTTTTTGATGTTAGGTAGAACGTATCGACGTATTTCAGACGTGTCGCTGTTCTACAAATTTTTTTTTCCAGAACTATATATTTTTATATAATAGAGAATTAGTTTCTATTTCCTTCGATAGGAAATGAGTGTACACAGTACAAATCTGAACACGAATATAAACCCCACCTATATTTCAGGCTAGGTGCGAACTTGTATTTTGTAATCGACTGACGTTTTATTCCATGAGTGAGTACCATATATTCTTATGAATCATGCTTGTATGCAACTGCTTGGTCGTCTGATTAAATTGTTTATGTCCTGGCTCAAACTGAGTGCAACGGTTGCAGTAGTATGCCTGCGCTGACGACGGGCAGACTAATCATTGCTCGTTAGCGCATCATCTGAGAGTGTTTTATATTTAAACATCAAGTAATGATTTGCACATACGAGCATATTTTTTCGTCTGCTTATCTTTCTTTGGAGAAGTAAAAACGCATAGAATCACAAAACGTTGCTTATCATATGCATTGCTTCTTTTTCCTTCAACCATAAAGGCTCATGATTCGCTTATAATCCTGACATTCAGTTATTGCCGATATTGCACAAAAGTCGGTTACTAATCCTAAATTCACTCATTCGAAGAAGTAGGTCTCTGAGAAAAGATATCCGTTTCAGGGCAGGTGATATAAATCTGGTTGACCAACACGCAATAGCGTCTGTTATTGCTATATTTTCATGTTAGGAGGCGGAAAAATGCATAATTTGGACATCTTTGACTCTGGTAGGATCACAGATCGAATGTTCAAGAATATCACTTAAAAGACCATTCCCCCCTGTTCTTTTGTACACGACAGTTGCAAGGATATGTAACGAGTGCTCTATATGACATTCAGTGAGCGATATTCGTACGAACTTTATGTCTTCCAGCCATAAGAAAGAACGTAACAAACACAAATTAAAAAACCATTTGCTTTGGACAAAACGCTAATTTTCCAATCGGACTATTTGTGCAAACAATTTTTTCCGAATATTCTCCGTCCAAATTTCAGGCGTCTTTAGAGGTTTCTTATAATATTGTCTTCCATTTATATCAATTGACTAAGAAAGAACATTGTGCGAATATGTAATTTCTAGATCGATGTTAGACGTCCGCTGGCTTTCAGCATGTACACTCATATGACTTCCTAGTCAAGGGCGGATCCAGGATGTTATTATGGAGGGCGGTTTCGGGGCCCTCACAGGGGAAAATTTTAGTTTTGGACTGTTAAATAGTTTAGGTAAATGTTGTTATATTACTAGCCTTCCTTTATACTCACCAAAATATTTAATTTACGACAATGAATTAAAGCTGGGCTTTTCTTTAATTAAACTATATGGTTTAGGGCAGACTATAGTCGAGTATGACAGAAGGATAACTTAGCAAAGGAGACATATACAATAACCAAAAACGATAATTTACAATGTAATTAATAGAACAAGTTTAAATTTAAACTACAAAAACATCGTAATTATTTTACTTTTTTTATAACAAGCGACTTTTTAAAAAACTTGAAGTTTATAGTGCAAAGTCGAGCCATCTTGGTTTCTTTGAAAATTTGTCAATCACTTTATTTACATCAATATGAATGTCTCTGTGGGTGTGTATTAAAAGTCTCTTCTGTCATCCGCGTTCGAAGCCAAGTTTGACGGCGCTTCAAGGATAAAAAACTACGTTCTGCTGAAGCAAGACTTACTGAAAACGTAATTTGAAGGGCGAGAAACTTGCAGATTTGTGGAAAAATCTGGGTCGCATCTCTCCAAGACTTGGAGACTTTGGACGCCCGTGCAAGACTTTTGTTTATTACAGTGGTAACAAACAACATACAAAATATTCATCATCATCATCTTTATTTGTTTCTATTTAACCCTCACGGGGGGGGGGCGATCACTTCTTCCGCCCCTCACTGGCTCCGCCCTTGTTCCTTGTTAAATATCAAGATTTTGTTTTGCTGTCCGTGACGAACCGTAAAGCACAATCTACCAAAGATGCGAGCCTGTAAGATATATTGGTGTAAAGTGAACCCCCAATCCAGACGCACAGCTAAGGAGGCCGAGCAGGATCGAACCTCTCAGGTCTTTTGAAGCGCCCTTCCAAATCTTCAATCTTTAAATCATCCTCCCACCCTCCCCATGAACAAGAGAAAAATTTCCATAGATCCCAATGACACGGGGATTTCTCATAAAATGTTAAGAAAAATACAAGGTAAGTGTTTCGTGCCCTATATATATATATATAATACCGTCAGTCAGGAAGCCGATTTTGGAGGCCAAACTGAACATCCTGTGAGTTAGGATAAACTGGATTTGTCTCTTCCCACATAGGAGGAATTAGTTTGGCCTAGGCTGAAAATCTAGTTGTCCTCAGTGGCGGATTTATAAAATTGCCGCCCTTAGGCACAGCCTGCAATGCCGCCCCTTCCCCCCTTTACAAAGAAAAGAATATTTGTAAAAAAGAAAGTATATCATACTCTTAGCGTTTCGTATGTAACGGCTATTTTTCATATAATTATTCAAATTAATAAGATACAACTCAAAATTATTGCTACCATATTCGCCAACTTCGTAGATTCGAGACATTTTTTGAATCCACATTAGTTTTAGTTTGGAATCCTGGAGCCTCTGATGTTTTTACGTGTAAACATTTATCCGGAAA
>QLNU02014990.1:50808-63736 GCA_006491805.2 Dysdera silvatica
AATTTTTTATTGGAATAATTTCTAAATCTCCAAGAGGGAAAATAATTTAATAGAATGATTATATCAATACAATTAAATTCTGACACTCCACTTTTTGTACGGTTCATACTAGAACCTGTGTTTGCAAGTAGAGAAAAGAAGAAAGAAAAGAAAAATTATGCTTCACACTCAGGTTAGATGTGAACCATCAATCTTTGGGTTACCTTCCCAATACCTTAGGCTAGTGGTTCTTGACCGATTTGGCTCGTGGAGCTCTTTTTAAGAAAAAATTAACAAAGCCCGACTCTTTTTCACGTTTAATACACGCTCTTTAGGTGGGGCCTATATGTAAGTTTCTATACCATGCGCATGATATTAAGATAATTATGTAGTAATCGTAATGTGATAAATAGTTTTCCAAAAATTAAGGTCATCCATTTACTGTTTTACTGAACAAGTGAATTAATTTTTCTGTAAGTGTTCTTTCATTTTCAATTCCTTTTCTGCAGAATCCCTAGATAAGCACGATGAAACCCTTGGGGCTCTGTGAAGCACAGTTTCAGAACCTTTGCCTCAGACCACTGACTCTTTTGTCAGAATTTAATTTTCTCGGAATGTAATTATATTGAATTATCCCTCCACACCCTCCTTTGTTTTTTAAGAAGTTCCTGTTTGGAATGACTATAAATAATGGTAATTATGCAATTGATTTAATTATTTGATTGTTACAGTTTTATATTTATTTTATAATCTTTGAGGTAACCGTACCATAATGATTAATAAAAATCTGAAATTTCACTCAGGCAACCAAAAGAACACCTAATGTTATATTTGCTGAGGTCTTTCATTTGAAAAATTTGGGACACCCTAGTCTAGAAAGTACAAAATTAGCATTGTCTTTTTATCAAACACTAGTATAGAACATACTTTTTTTTTTCTTTTTTTTTTGCATTTGCTGCCCTTTTCCCCCTTTCAAGAAAAAACAGCAGAAATTTGAGCAAAAGTTGTTTATTTACACCCATAATTTTTTCTTGAATACTTGTAGCCCTATTCGGTTTAAGTTTTTATTTTTGTTATTATTATCATTGCCATATTATTTTAATTTTAAAGGTAGAAAAAAAATTCCGACAGCTGCCCTGAAGTATTCAGAAGTTAGCTTCTGACTATTGGGAACCATAGTATATGTCACACTCTTGTGACGAAAGTGTTACAACTAAATAAATCGTAATGTTCAGAAAATGCAAAAAACTGTTTCTGGTTGAATTGAGGGATGTTGTGTTCATCTAATGACATGTGCCAACTAGCAGAAACCCAAATAACTTATGACCTAACATTTTGCATGGCAAAATGCAGCACTGTTTTCTACATCTGGTTGTAACATTAACTCATTTTCACCGAATTTTGAGTTGTAACACTTTCGTCGCAAGGGTGCAATGTGTTCTAATATATTGTTTTTAAGATGAAGAGGATGTGAAATTCAATGGAATTATTTCACTCTTTTTCAGTAAAGCCGATATCAAAGCCCAAGACGCAACAATTTTGCAAGATCAATACCGAGAAAATCATCACTTTTGAATCGTCGGTTCCTGTTCCAGTTTTGAATTATCTTTTAAAGAAAGTAATGATGCAGTTCAATTTTATATTTATTTAATAATAAGTGCGGTTTTCAGTCTTCAGGGTCGGAATACTTGCCATCAATGAAACATATAATGGACATTTCTGAAGAAGAAAATATAATAAGAAAGATAAACGAAAGTAGATCATTATCTCCTAAACATTCATCTTCACCAATACACAAGCTGTACTCAGCAGAAAATGAAACATTAAAATCATCAGTCCCTGGTCCATCATCTCACATCCTTAAAGATGCAGAAAATAACCCCAAGAATACAATTTTGGTTATGTTGACAAATAATATTGGTCAACGAAAATTTTACAAAAAAAATATTTTTGTTTGCTTTGTGACAATTTCTTTGTCAAATTACCATGCCACTTTGAAAGCCAACATTCGGAGGAGCCCGAAATAGCTGAAATTATTGCTTTAAGAAAGGATAAATCAAGGCAAAACCACAAGAAAAGTCTTCTTTTAAAGTTGAGAAATATAGAAAATCGTAAGTGGAATAGTCATGTTTTGAAATTGGGAATGGGGCAACTTTCCGTAATGTACTGACCTAATGATGACATTGGAAAGGATCCTCAAAATTACGTAGCGTGCCCCACATATATTACAGTAAGAAGGATTTGTGGAAACATAAATGCCCTTTAAGAGAAGGCGGCCATGGTTGGGCATCTGCTCCCCTCTCTAACCGTCGCCAAACTAGTAATAAACTTGCCAAGCTTGTAACCTTACCAAACTTTTGGGGCGGACTAAACTTCTTGGGGGCGGGGTTAACTGTCTTATATAACAAGCGGACTTTCTGATATTTTATATAATATGTATATTTCTAGACAAGTAGTATTTCTTTTTTTATAATTCAAAACTAGCTATGTATTAAATATATGCGAGGATTGTGTGATTATATGAAAATTCACGCAAAAAGGTTATGTTATATTTGGACTAGTTACGTTTGAATTAGCAGAAAACATAGCATTTGGTTTTGAAAAATCTGATAATCTGCTTCTATAAAAGAAGAATTGCGATGTATGCACGTGGTTTACATGTACGTATTAATATAAAATATGCAGAAAAGATAATTGATATGTGTAATTTGCCCTTTATAAACAGCAAATGCTTTGAAAAACATTTGCATGATAAAGATTTAAAAAGCGCATTTAATCTCTTAGTAACATATGTATATGTTACCGGCAAAGTGAGAAATGCAGATATTGTATAGAATGTCTGGACGTTTTAAGGCAAAGTATGTAATGTCTATTTTATTTTAAAATTTTTTACGATTAATGGCGTTTCTAATGTCACTTGACAAGGCACTTCACATCCAACGCTTATTAATGTAAAACTTATTATTTATTGTTATTCTCATTACTATTACTCAATACAATATACATGTATTGATGAATATACATTAGTTCTTTGAACATATCTGTACGTTGAAAAAGAACTAAATTTTAAATATTATTATATTTTCAAAGAAATCGGAAGTCCAGTGTGTTTGTAAAGATATAACTCCTCTCCGCTTTCTCCCCCTTCTAGTTTAACTCTGCCTCTTTTTATTTTAGCTCCGCCTCTTTCTATTCTTTCTAAACTTTTTTATATCACCTCTCTACCTAACTATCTCTATTGGTTAAAAGTATTTTACAGTTGCAATTTCTCACTCACCAACCCACGCTTTGGGGAACATAGCTTTGCCAAACTTTACCGTTGGCGAAAGAAAGGGGGTCTTAGCGAGCAAATAACCAATTTCTACCGAGAAGGCAAAAAAAAGAAAACATGAGAGGGTAGTATCTTAAGCAAGAAATTTGCTGCCATTACCAACTGATCTTGGTGCCAACATTGGAAAACTCTTTCTTACAATGAGGCATGATAGCATAATGAACATTGCAAAAACCAATCAAGTTATATGTCAATTCATGCGGAGAATGTACTATGCAGTAGGTGGGAAACAAGTTCACAAAAGATGAGAAATGAGGAACAATGTCAGCGAAATGGGCAAATTGCTAAAGGAATTGAGAAATAGAAAGGGAAAAGAATGCTGCACACGTGAAAGTGTCTTTAATCCTTCTGAATAAAAAGATATATTAACAGCAGTAACAAATATATCAGGATTTGATCCTGAAACGAAAGAATTTTCGGTTCCAGAACTTGCCAGAAAATTGGGTTTGCACATCAAAATGTGCTGTTCAATTGTTTTGGCCACTGCACTGGAAGATAGCAATAGATATAAAATTCAGAGATATGAGCAGTTCTTAAAATTACACCTGATGTATTTTTTTGTTGACATTGAGACACAAGTTCAAAGGAATAGGAATGAATGAAAAAGAAACTCTTCTGAATTGATCCCCCTGAGTAAAGATGTCATAAAATTGAAGACTTATTTAGAGAATATTTCGACCACAAATTTAAATTCTCTAACAAATAAAAATTTAGCCATAAATGAGATGAAATCTGTATGGATAGAGCTGCAGAAATCAACGCTAACCCATATATGGTTATTTAACTGAAGGAGAGAGGGCAAAGTTTCGAGAATGAAACTGTCGGATTACGAGAATTGAAAAGATGCAAGCAATGTATCTGATGTGGAATATTGTCTTTCTAAAACAGAAAAGGCATTATTGCAGAATGTTTGCGCTAGTAGAAATTCAAGGAAATGGAGATCAGAACGTGCTGATTCTCTTAACGGCAAAAATGAAAGAATCACTCAACAATCAAATAAAACTTAGAGACATTGTTCGAGTAAAAACAGACTAGTATGTTTTTGCAAGTTGCTTACATAGTGCCGATTTTTACCAAGAGTCAACTTGCTTGAAGAAGATTGCCTCCGAATGTGGTATAAGTAATCTAGAGTCTTTACACTCCACAAAATTATGCAGAGAAATTGCATCACTTTTACAAGTGATTAATTAAAAAAAATAACGAATTTGATTCTCCCACAAAATTTATGGATCATGATATTCAAATTCATAGAGAATATTACCGCCTATTGGACGATGTTTTCCAGGAGGCTAATTTATTTAAGCTTTTTAAATATCTGAAAAGGGGAAAATTGCATTGCCAAATTCAAAAGAGCCTAGACGACATCGTAATATCGCTTGAAGAAAGTACGAATATTTAGTTTCTTTCTTAAAGCTTATTGATTAAAAATTTGTGTTTGAATTCAATTGTTTTATAGCAACAACCAAAATGATGCCGCTATTTAATCTCAATTTAATTGTTTTAGATGCCAGAGAAGATGAGGGCATTTGTGATGAAAAATTTCAAGTAGATGATGTACTAGATGAATACAGTGAGACTCACTCTGAATCGGAAAAAGGTAAATCAGTTACGTTTATAACTGATAAAAGTATTTTATTTTGTGAAATTGCCAGGGTGTCTTAGGTCGTTGTGATGGTATGATTGTCATGATTGACTGTAATTCTCAGAAGGTAAATATTTCGAAGAGTCATAAAGAGATGCTTTACCTGAACATTACAATTGTTATTGGACACTGGATTATATACAACTCGTGAAAACATTATTGATTATTGGAGCACACTCTAGCGTGCTCATTCCATGATTGATGGAGCCGTAATGTGTGTCTTAACAGTTTTGAAGTTAAAAATTGAACTGATTTTTTTAACCGCCCACACGATTCAATTGGTCAGTTTGTTTGTGACGTGGGAGGTTTTAGTCCTTGATTGGGCCGAAAGAACTGGTCGAACATCCATCAGGGCCAGGCACCTAAACACATAAAGATGGCAAGTTTCTGTAGCTTGTGTGAGAAAAGCGGAAACATTCGCCATGGGGCACCTACATTTCTCAGGATTTAAATTGTTTAGATGCCCCATCTAGTCGTTAAATTTCTTGGGAAATATTAAAGGGGACGCATCTGACCGTTAGAACGGGAATCGCCTCAGCACTCCCTTTCTAGTGGGATCGTGCTAGAGTTCAGAACGATGCCACGAAATAGTCCGGGAATCGAACACGTTTTCCCGAACGCATTGTCGTTTCCAATGGAGAGGACTGTTGCCGTAGGTGAAGGCTGTTCGCTTTTCACTGTTAACATAAGTGAAGGCTGTTTGGTTGCACGATTGATTAGGAAGGCTGGTTTTAGGTGGTCAATCGATACCGACTGATGTTTCCCATTCCCTATGATTTTGTATACCTTGATGTTGCGGCTGATGACTTCAACCAGTCCGTTGTAGGGTAATTGAAGTGGCTTTCTTACCGAGTCGCGGTGAAGAAACACATGCGTGGCTGTAGGTAGCTGTGGATACACGAAAGTTGTCCGTGGTATGATGTTGGCTTAAACTGAAGTTGTAGGAAATGATTGCGTAGCTGTTCCATGAATGGCAGTGGGTCAGTTTCGAGTTTAGTGGCTTCGAAAAACTCTGAGAGTAAATGTAGTTGAGTCCCGTAAACAAGTTCAGCTGCCGAGCAGTTGAAATCCTCTTTGAGAGCTGTACACAACCTAGCATGATGATTGGAAGAGACTGTGTCTATTTGTTGGGTTGGTGGCATTTCAGAGCGGATTTTAGAGGTATATAAAATTCCTCAATTAATCCATTGCTCTCTGGGTGGTAGACTGTAGTTCCGGTCCTTTTCACTCCCATCAATTTAGAGAGTGCGCTGAAGAGAAGGATGCTTCGAATTGGCTTCCATGGTCTGTAGAGATGATTAGTGGTGTACCGTATCTCGAAATCCAGCATTCGAAGAAAGCCTTAGCTACCGTTTTAGCCGTTACGTCCACCATGGGCTGCGCTTCGAGCCATCGTGAAAATCTGTCTATTGCCGTTAAGCAATAGTTTTTGCCTTAGGATGGTGGCAGTGGTCCGATGATGTCAATATGTACATGCTGAAAATGTTGAGAAGGGACGGAAAATATTTGCTGAGAAGACTTGGTATGGCGCTGAATTTTTAATTTTTTTGCATACGATGTCAGATCGAGTCCATTGTCGAGAATCCTTATTGATGGACGGCCATATAAATCGAGAACGCAACATGTCAGTCGTACGCCCAATTCCGTGGTGAACAAGATTGTGGCTACATCCAAAGACAAATTCATGAAACGAACTCGGTATGAACAGTCTAGTGTTACATACTGATACGTCACACACAAGTTGTACCTAGGTGTTTGGCAGCACAATTTTTTGGAATTGTAAGAAAGTTGAATATTTTAATAATTCGCTTAATTCCTTGTCATTGGATTGGTCTGCAGCAATTCTCGCATAGTCGATTTGACTGGGCATGTTGATAGCAATTCTTGACAAGACGTCTGCTGGTATGTTTTGGGACCCAGTAACCTACCTTATATCAGTAGAAAACTGAGAAATGAATTCTAAATGCTTATTTCTTCACGGCAAGCATGAAATCATTTTTTGCTTAAATGTATAAATAAGCGGCTTGTGATCAGTGTAAATAGTAAAATCACACGCTTCTAGCATATGGCAAAAGTATTTTATGCTTCTAAAAATGATCAGTAATCCACGATCATAAGTGCAGTATTTGGTTTCGGTTTATGACAGTTTTTGAGAAACGAATGCTATAGGCTGTAGACTGCGATTTGTGTTTTACTGTAAAACAGCCTCTATTGCAAAATCACTAGCGTCCGCATGCAGAACGAGTTTGGCATTGGGGGAGGGGTGAGCCAGGAGTGTAGCTTCTTCCAGCTGTTTTTTTGTGCAGAGGAACGCTTTATCCGTTTGGGGCGTCCACACATTAGGAGTTTTATCGTTTTTCTTTTTCAAGCTTTTTCAAAAGTCTGTTAAAAAGGCTTGCTTGTGTGCTTTATTTGGCAAAAATCTCCTGTAGAAATTGACTAGGCCGAGAAATTTTTGCAGCTCGTTTACAGTTTGTGCTTTCGGAAAGCTTTGAATTGCTTTGACCTTTTCAGAGAGCGGCTTTATCCCGTGTTGGGAAACAACATGGCCCAGAAATTCTATTTCTGGAATGCCAAATTCACATTTAGCGACATTCAGTTTAATTCCGGATTTACTGAGCCTTTGGAAAATCGTTTTTAGGTGGTGCTTATGATGTTCTTCAGTTTTTGAAAAACATAAAATGTCTACAAAAGCGTAACAAAAATTTAAGCCTCTTAAAACTTCATGAATGAAACGAACCCATGTATGTGATGCATTAGACATACTGTAATTGAGTCGAGTAAATTCAAATAGGCGCCAAGGGGTTATAATTGAAGTTTTGGGAATATCGGGTTTGAAAATGGGAATCTGAAAATACGCTTTTAGAATGTCCATTTTGCTTAAAATTCTGCTCCCGTGTAACATGTGTGAAAAATCATGTAAGTATGGAATGGTGTACAAGTCGAATACGGTTTTTGTGCTAAGCATACATTTCTCTTAACGGCAGAAATGAAAGAATCACTCAACAATCAAATAAAACTTAGAGACATTGTTTGAGTAAAAAGATGAGTATGTTTTGCAAGTTGCTTACATAGGGCCGATTTTTTTTTTAAACCAAGAGTCAGCTTGCTTGAAGAAGATTGCCTCCGAATGTGGTATAAGTAATCTAGAGTCTTTACACTCCACAAAATTATGAAGAGAAATTGCATCAGTTTTACAAGTGATTAATTAAAAAAAATAACGAATTTGATTCTCCCACAAAATTCATGGGTCATGATATTCGAATTCATAGAGAATATTACCGCCTATTGGACGATGTTTTCCAGGAGGCTAATTTATTTAAGCTTTTTAAATATCTGAAAAGGGGAAAATTGCATTGCCAAATTCAAAAGAGCCTAGACGACATCGTAATATCGCTTGAAGAAAGTACGAATATTTAGTTTCTTTCTTAAAACGTATTGATTAAAAATTTATGCTTGAATTCAATTGTTTTATAGCAACAACCAAAATGATGCCGCTATTTAATCTCAATTTAATTGTTTTAGATGCCAGAGAAGACGAGGGCATTTGTGATGAAAAATTTCAAGTAGATGATGTACTAGATGAATACAGTGAGACTCACTCTGAATCAGAAAAAGGTAAATCAGTTACATTTATAACTGATAAAAGTATTTTATTTTGTGAAATTGCCAGGGTGTCTTAGGTCGTTGTGATGGTATGATTGTCATGATTGACTGTAATTCTCAGAAGGTAAATATTTCGAAGAGCCATAAAGAGATGCTTTACCTGAACATTACAATTTTATTGGACACTGGATTATATTCAACATGTGAAAACATTGATTCTTGGAGCGCATTCTAGCGTGCTCATTCCACGATTGATGGAGCAGGAATGTGTGTCTTAATGGTTTTGAAATTAGAAATTGAACTGATTTTTTTAACCGCCCACACGATTCAGTTGGTCAGTTCGTTTGTGACGTGGGCGGTTTTAATCATTGATTGGTCGGAAAGTGCCGTTCGGACATCTATCAGGGCCAACACATAAAGATGTCAAGTTGCTGTAGTTCGTGTGAGAAAAGCGGAAACATTCGCCATGGGGCACCTGCATTTCTCAGGATTTTAATTATCCAGATGCCTCAACTAGTCGTTAAATTTCTTGGGAAATACTAAAGGAGGGCATCTGACCGAGGGAACGCGAATCGCCTCAAACTAATATATATATAATACTAGTACCACTTTAAAGTAATTTAGTGCAACCAATTAATTTTAGCATCAATAAAACTAATTTCGATGTCCACACGCTGTAAGTAGGAATGTATTCAAGGTTTTAAAATGGGAGGGGGCTTTGTTCATAAAATAGCAATGACACAACATTTACGTGATTTTTAATGCTGAAATAAGGGTGATGGGAAGGGGTATAGGCTCTATCAGGAATATGCAGAGGTGGTTAGCCGGGCCAAATAGAAAATGTAGACCCCATTTCAAACTACATTAAGTTATTTCCCATTTTAGTAACTAAAAGTGGACCCCTAAAATTCGTATGCCTGAGCTATATGGCCTACTTGAACCCTGTCCTCCTCTACAGAGACCTGGGATCCACCCCTCTAAGTATGTGCAACTGTAGGTGTAAAGATTTAAAAGCAATGAAGTTATAAGTAAACCAAAATTTTTAATTTTGATGTTTGAAAATGTTTGCTTGTCAAACAGGTCAAGATTTAACTCGCAGTATACACATATCCCCCTCCCCCCCCACCGCATCCCAGGTGTATTGTACATATCTTGTGGTTGCTCTGTATAACATCTATGCATAAATAAAATTGATTAATTTTTATATTTTCATCTAGCTCTAGGATCACATCTACAATAAAAGTAACAGAGGGAAAAAGAGAACTTGACACTGCCTGGTACGAAGATCAAATCTAGAAGACCATAGACAAAGGAAGAACAAGCAGCTGTAGATAAATATTTTTTGGCAGTATTTTGAGGGGGAAAAGCTTCCTGGTGCAGAAGCGATAAAAAAGGCCATTGCTATTGAACTAACTCATAGAAATGTTCATCTGAAACTTCATTTTTCACTCAAATAATCCAGCTAATTAATTTTACGTTCATTGTATTAATGCAGAATAAATGGATGAACTACCATTTATTGGTCATTATGTTGGTTTTTAATGCATACTTATCTAAACTTAAACTTCAAGCAAGAAAAATGAACAGGAAAAAATTAAATAGATGTATAATGTGTGCACTACAAAGGTGTAGTTTACCTTCAAAAGCACTAAATTTACAAAACAGCATTAAGTAAAAGCACTTATTTTTTTTTTGTTTTGTGAAATACATTGACTGCATTAACGTATTTCTACTTGCCTTGGGGCCAGAAGTATGGCCCCTATGCCCCTTCTCTACCCGTGAATCTGCCCATGCAAGAAGATGGAATCAAACCTTAAAAATGTCTCGATTTATTAAATCGAACATTGAAATAGACAACAGCATTTTAATTTAGTCTTCTTGATAATGCAACATATTTTAATATAGTGAGCTAGAGAGTACCAGGAAAATATAAAACGGACCATTTTTCTCACGTATACAAATTCTTACTTGCGAACTTGATATTTAGTAGTTGTCCCGATGATGGTTTACTGAGGGAAACTTATGTGCTCCCTTTTGGTGTAGCACCCACGTATTTGCCGTGCGTGGAGACCCTTGTCCAAGCAAAGGGAGATCCTGGTAGCTGAGGGGCGAGGTACTGTCCCCAACACGCTACTTTGGCCCCTGCTCCTGGTAAACGGGAGGTCGACCTGTCTCCGGTATCGACCAATCGGCTGGTCGCGAGTCATACTGGTGTTAGGAGCATTAGAGACCTCAAAATCTGTTTCGTTCTTTCTTATCTTCCTTCGTTTTTGTTTTTCTTCCAACACACTGTTACTATGACATGCCTCATTTGATTTACTTTACTCTTACTTTTTTTTGGTTCTCCTTTTACTGGTTCTACTACTACTCTGTCTCAGTTGAAACGTCAGTCGAATGATCCGAGATAATAGTTCCTTTTTTCTTGAGATCGATTTTGCTCCTCTGACCACTCGTACCTCACGGCTTAGGGGATAACCGAAAGGGTATAGGTCCTGGTTAGCTCTGGCATTATTGCAATGTCCCCTTGTAGGGCTCCGTGGTGGGTGGGGCCGGTGGGGCCTGAATCTTATTCTAATTCTCTATGGATAAATCAAAAAAACGAACTTCTTCACAGAATGACGAACCGACGACCAAAAGAGCACTTTTGAAACACCTAGTCTGGCAACCGTACAACCATCATTTTTAATCGTTTCATCTAATGATGAACGATTTAAAAATCTGTCACCTTTCGTAATCGATAAAACCGTTAAAAGCGTAGCTGGAACGGTTAAAAATATAAAACGACTGAAATCACGCGATTTACTTATAGAAACTGCCACACCAAGTCAAACAACTTCTCTTCTACAATGCACAAATTTTCTTTCAATTCCAGTACAGGTCAGTCCTCATAAAACATTAAATAGCTCTCGAGGTGTCATATCAGAGACGGATTTGATTGATGTCGATGAGCAAGACTTTGTTACCGAACTTGCAGACCAGGGAATCACCACCGCAAGGCGCATTACAATAAAAAAGGACGGCAATATCATCAAAACAAAACACGTAATTCTTTCTTTCAATAGACCTAAAATCACTAGCACCATCAAAGCAGGTTACCTGATCTGTAAAGTCCGTGAATACATCACTAACCCAACTAGATGCTTTAACTGTCAAAAATTTGGCCATTCCAAGATCTCTTGCAGAGGTAAACTAACTTGTGTTAAATGTGGAACCCACGACCACGATGACAACAACTGCTCAAACACTTCTCCTAAATGCGCAAATTGTAAGGGTGAACATCCATCATGTGCAAAATCGTGCCCTAAATGGAGTGAGGCGAAACGCATTCTTGAAATTAAGGTCACTAACAATATCAGCTATACTGAAGCTAAAAATCAGTTTAACGTTAACAAACCACCCAATAGCCTTAATTTTTCAGCAGCTGTCCAAACAAATAAACAACCCTCAATGGTGAGTGTTGCAGTCCAGACACTCCCTCATAATAGTAGTTGTACAGCTAACTCTGTTCAAACCAGCACTCCAATAAAAACCAACATCATAAAACGTACTTCCTCGGAAGCAAATAGACTCAGCAAACCAAAGATGAAAATAAATTTAAAAACCCAAAGTTCTTCAAAAAAACAAATTAGGTTGGCCAACTTCCGATCGGCACCAAACTTCAAACACCTTTCAGCCAAGGACTTTTTAAAAGAGTCCAAACAGAAAAGCAAAAAAATTAAAGAAGCCGAAAATGACATCACTGATTATGCATCTGATATTGAAATTTCTAATGCCTTCTCCTGTCTCCAGGAAGATGGGATAGATACCTCTGGTATTCACAATGAAGACACACAAATTAATAGGACCAAGAGTCCTATCCACTTCCCTTAATGGCGCGTTCTTCCATTCTCCAATGGAATTGCCGCGGTTTCCAAGTTAACATTGATGATATTAAACACTTTATTCACACTTACTCACCTATCTGTGTTGCTCTCCAAGAAACCTTCTTAACTCCTAGCCGTGATCCCACACTTCGGAACCATGTTATATTCCGTAAAGATAATGAAGTTGGTGACAGGGCTTGTGGAGGGGTTGCCCTCATAGTCCCCAATAGTATTCAAGCTTCTGCTCTCCAACTCAACACAACACTACAAGCTACTGCAATTCGCATGTATACTCATGCATCCCTTACCATCTGCTCAATATATTTGCCACCAAACGAACTCATTAATTTTAACCAGCTGTCTCTTTTGATTACACAACTTCCACCTCCTTTCCTCCTCTTGGGTGATTTCAATAGCCATAATCAGCTTTGGGGGTTGTAATAATACAAATTTTCATGGCAGAATAATAGAAAACCTTTTAATTAGTCACAATTTAACATGTCTTAA
>QLNU02014991.1:0-10054 GCA_006491805.2 Dysdera silvatica
TTACATTTTACTTCATAATCTTCTTATCTTACATAACAAATTAATTGTTATGAAAATTCAAAATCTAGTAATTAGGTGCTATTATACTTTAACCGTTATATAGTATGGATAAAGAATGCTTTAATGATAAATACTTTTTCAATAATCTCTTGATGCTCTTTATAAAAATGAAGCCTTACAGCGAAAAACTCTTCTAAAAGACGCTTCTCTGAATCATGAATCGTTGTTGTGGAAATGTTTGCGATAAGGGGAATTACCCATTTACAATCGAAATAGAAGAAGAAAAAACGCATACTAAATACATTAATAAGCTGTTCTGTGAAATAAGTGAACCGCCTTTTTTCCCTTTCTTGCAATGCAATACAATATCGAATCAGGATTATTTTAATACACTAAAGAATGGGGAGGCATGCTAGGAAGGAGAAGTCCTTTGTTCACGTGACCAACGACGTGTTTTACCCCACGTTATACACAGCCGCTCGGGGAGCAGCCGTCAACATGGGGACACTCTGTCTATCCATCATAAGGTCTAAGTTCAAATCATGTGATACAAAATTACGTGAGTTCTAATGGAACGTATGGAGAAAAAAACACCGTAAAACCCCCAGCATTGACAGGACAACAGAAACGAAAAATTTACAAGCATATGAGAAATTCTCTAAGTAGTGTTTGAGAAATAGCGAAGGCTCTGGTTATGGCTGTGTACAAATCAAGCGTCCAGTCAAGCGTACAAATGCCATCAATGCTTTATGGCATAACACATCACACGAACAATGCTTAAACCTCGTAAATTTCATGCCAACACGTGTCTTTAAAGTTGTCAGAAAACATGGTAACACCATAGGTTACTGAGTTCTTTCCACATGTTTTGACACTTAAAGTAGCATACGTGGTTCTATAGATTGTTGGTCACTGACGGATTCTTACTTTTGTTAATGTGCCTCTTCATGCAAAAAGTACTTTGTCATTTCTCCATTTCGTCTATATTTTAATAATTTCTTTATAACACCCTTATTTTGAATCTGCCATTTTTCTTATGGCTAATGTTGAATTAAATATTCGGACAATTTCATTCATCTATCATTTTGGGACAGGTCTAAGTTCGCATTCACAAGTACAAATCAGTTCAACAAATCTTGAAAATTTTTCGGTGACTTCACGGCTTTCCCACTGAACGGACCCCCTGAACTGATTGACATTAGACCCATTGAACCGCAAAGCTGACATGACATAATCTCTGTCCTTAGATCATTATATGTAACTTTCAATTTTTTCACACTCTTAACACAAGTGCGAATTTTATGCCACGTCATCTGAAATTGAAGGTCGTTGCATCGAGATCAGGCTGCGGCATGGAGATTGTTTCTTTCTGACTGACCCTTGTAAATAATTTTGGCATTAAGTTTTTGTGTTAAAAGTGAAGAAACACATGCAGTAGGCATTCCCTAATCCGACCATCCCCCGCATAAAGCAGTGACGGATTTACGAGAATGCCGCATTACTGAAAATACATGAAAAATTTAGTTAAATTATTTTTAAATGTCTCGTTTGGTGATGCCATGTAGGCATCTAACCCTTTTCTTTTACGGTAAAATCTGAAGCCAAATTTACAAGCGACGGATAATCGAGAATCTGCTGTGGTACTTACGTAGACTTCATTTTCTTCATAAGCTTTCTTATTCATTAAGCAAGTACATGATTCGATGCCTTCTGTATAGTCCAAAAATGTCGAATTATCAGTTTTATCTACACACCTACAAGCCCCGTCGCTTCTACACTCCTTTTCGTCGAACCCATCGTACCACATGGATGCATCCATGACAAGGGTGGTTAGCTGAAATGATTTACATTCAGTTGTAAGTAAAAGTCTTATACGACAAATACATTCATTCCTCATTAACATGAGATTTTAATTAGCGAACTTTTCTGGTTAGAAAATAGCAAACTCACAAGGAAGAAAACGGAGGCAGAAGTCCACATTATAAGTCAGTAGGAGCAAGTATTTGTCTTCTAAAAAACAATACATATATATATATATATAAAGGATGATATTAATTAGCAAACATTTATTAATTTCGTGTGGACCATATATATATATATGGCCTGCAAAAGGGTTGCTGGTATCTAACTGGAAGGAGACCCACAAGCTGAACGTATGTGACGATGTGTGGAACCGGCCGGGCCAGTAACCAAGTGTCCTACCCCGCCTTCAAGTGGTGCAGGCTGGGCTTTCTATCCAAGAGGCAAATTAATATTTGCTGCACGGATGGAAAGGCGGAAGGGGAGGGCTAATTCACCAACCCGTCTAGCCAGCGTGGTGAAATGATGGCTAATTCCTCCAATATGCTAATACACCAAAAACCATGGCCCCTAGTCTCCAGGTGCTGGAGTGCTCCTGATCAAGGCAGCGGTCAGTGTGGCATGAAAGCAGGGGGTGCTAAGAATCACTGGAATGGCCCAGGCTGCCGTTTGTTATTGACCTTGGCTACGTTTAATGGACGATCCCTTGCTTCTGAAGCAAAACTTCAAGAATTGGAAGAAGAACTTGACAAGATCAAATGGGACATTGTAGGACTCAGTGAAGTTAGAAGAAAAGGTGAAGAGTTGGTGGAACTTAAAAGTGGACATTTGTTTTATTATAGAGGAACGGAAACTGGAAGAACAAGTGGTGTTGGCTTCTTAATCAACAAAAGAATTAAAGACTGTCTTCTGGAAGTTGAAAGTACATCAGATCGAGCAGCGAGGCTCGTTGTTCAACTAACCCAGCGATACCAACTTCAGATAGTACAGGTATATGCACCAACATCAAGCCATACCGACGAAGAGGTTGAAGAATTTTATGAAGAAATCAAAGAGTTACACACCAAAGGGAAACAACATATCAAGCTCATCATGGGGGATTTCAATGCAAGAATTGGACAACAGGAACAAGGAGAGACATCGGTTGGTAAATACGGATACGGGGAAAGGAATGAACGTGGCGATCAACTCATAGAATTTGCCGAAGCTGAAAATCTTAGCATCATGAATTCATTTTTTAAGAAGAAACCGCAAAGAAAATGGACATGGAAACACCCCAATGGAGGAACCAGCGAAATTGACTATATACTGGCAAACAAGAAATCAATTATTGAAGATTGCAGCGTACTGAACAGATTTAATACTGGAAGTGATCATCGAATGGTGAGATGTAAAATGCACTTAAATACTAAACTAGAAAGGCAGAAGCTCATTAGGAAACAAGTATGTAAGAGGGTGGATTTAAAGAAATTAAAAGAAAATACTGAGGCATTCAAGTTGGAATTAAAAAATCGCTTTTCTGCACTGGAAGGACTTATTGAAGAAGTTGACATCTCAGAAGCAAATGAAAACATTGTTAAGACAATAATTGAAACTGCTGGGGAAATTGGTGGTGTAATATGTAAAAAGCAGAATAGCAAATTATCTGAGAAGACGAAACAACTCATGAAAAGGCGAAGACTTATGAAGGTGGACAATCAAAATACCAGTCGCAAGATCGAGTATGTAGAACTTTGCAAAACTTTGCGCAAAAACATGAAAGAAGATATAAGAAAATTCAATTGTGAGTTAGTAAGGAAGGCCATTGAAAGCAACAAGAGCCTTAGGGTTGTTAAAGGGAGTTTGTCTATTGGGAAGAAACACATCATTGCATTAAAAAGAAAGGATGGCACTGTAACAAGAAATAGGGAAGAAATACTTAGAAGAGTTGAAGAATTCTACAGAAAGCTGTATGAGGGAAACAGTGGATTAAACGAAGACTCTGAGATAGTCGAAGGAACAGCTCCTAAAATCTTAAAAGAAGAAGTAGCATTTGCAATAAAAAGTATGAAGAAAGGAAGATCCCCTGGCGATGATGGCATTACATTAGATATCTTAAAAGAAGCTGGAGAACATGTAGAAGACATACTCGCAAAATTCTTTACCAAATGCCTCAACAGTGGTAACATACCAAACCAATGGGATTCTGCAACAGTAATTCTTTTGCATAAAAAAGGTGATAAAGAGGATTTAAAAAATTACCGACCAATTAGCTTGTTACCTGCTATTTATAAAATCTTCACAAAAGTGCTAACACATCGCCTGCAGAAAAAATTAGATGCAGCTCAACCAAGAGAACAAGCTGGATTTCGAAGTGGATTCAGTACAGTGGACCATATTCAAGTATTAAGAGAATTAATTGAAAGAACACATGAATATGAACTTCCATTGTGTGTTGCATTTATTGACTATGAGAAGGCCTTTGACTCTATTAAAACATCAGCAGTCATCAACTCTTTAAGATCAACAGACATCGAGGATGTGTACATTGACATGGTGAAACGTGTGTATAAAAATGCAAGTGCAAAATTTCGGTTACATAAAGATACCAAAACTATCAAACTTGGCAAAGGGGTGAGGCAGGGAGATACCATTTCTCCAAAACTTTTTACTTCTGCTTTACAGATGATTTTTCAGCTGATAAATTGGAATAACAAGGGAATAAAAATAAATGGTGAATATTTAAATCATCTGCGGTTTGCTGATGACATTGTTATTTTTTCAACGAACCCATCAGAACTCCAAGACATGGTACAGGAGCTCTCAACTAGAAGTAAAGAAGTTGGACTCAAGATGAACCTACAAAAAACTAAGATCATGTTCAATAATTTTGTAGAGGAAACAAAAATACAAGTTGACAACATTGAGCTAGAAATTGCTGATTCATATATTTACCTTGGCCAGCTGATTTCAATGGATGGCAACATTATGAAAGAACTCAACAGACGTATTAAACTTGGCTGGAGTGCATTTGGAAGAAACAGTTTTATCCTGAAGGGGAAATTGCCTTTGTGTCTAAAAAGAAAGGTCTTCAACCAGTGTGTATTGCCAGTCCTCTCTTATGGATCAGAGACATGGAGTCTAACAGTTGGAGCAATACGAAAGTTACAGACAACGCAAAGGAGCATGGAGAGGTGCATGCTTGGAATAACTAGGAGAGATCGAAAAAGAAACACTTGGGTGAGAGAGCAAACTAGAGTAGAGGACATCATTGTTAAAGTAAAAGGGCTGAAATGGCGATGGGCTGGGCATATTGCAAGAAGAACTGATCAACGATGGACAACAGAAATTCTGAACTGGATTCCAAGAGACCACCGAAGACCTAGAAAACGTCCTCAAACTAGATGGGTGGATGAAATAAGAAAACAGGTTGGGGTGACGTGGAAGCGAATTGCTCAGGATAGACTTGTGTGGAAAGCATTTGGAGAGACCTTCATCCAGCAGTGGATAGATAATGGTTGAATATGATGATGATGATATGTAACAGAAACAATGTATGAGAATTTTTGGCAATAGTAAATAAAAACGATATTTACGTTATTAAACAGGGGAAAAAAATCGGATTTATAATATTTCTTTAAGCACACGATTTTAAATCTAACACCTTCTTCTTTCACTGTTTTTGAGAAAATGGCTATCATGGCATTGTGGCCCTGTAACCCTGCCTTATAAACATTCTCCGTACGCTAATACAAGTACTGCCTAACACTCAGGCACGGATTTATTGGGTGCATGCTGGACATGTGGGCCTAATTTCCACATGTTCACGGACACAAAATTTTATAAGGTGGAAATAAGTTTTTCAAATTGCAATTTATCTATCATAGAATTTCATCGAATTTTCCTTCCCAAGGAAAAGGGACAAGAAGAGTGTGTCCCACATTATTGTCTTAATTTGAAATTCAAAAAATTTCGTGGAAGAATACCCCCTTGTATAAAGAAATGCCGTCAAATAAACTAAAGGGATTCATAAATGTATCGCCATTTTTTCTTATTTTTATAACAATGCCTGTAAAGCAATTATAACTACATCCCGGTGCCAGAAATCCCTCGATTTTCAGTCGCATATAAGAGGGTTACAGAACTAAAACTAATAAATTTACTAATTCTATAGATTTATAACATCCGGAATTTTGGGGTTTGGGCACACGTGACTCCAATTTCAACTGGCGTTTAATTTGGAAAGATTCTGTGAATAAGTTTAAAAACTCTTTCTTCAAGGGCCGAAACTCATCGATAAATCGTACATCCGTGATTTTTTTAAATGTCAATTTACTTTCAATTTTTGATTAAGATGGCGGTTTTATGGCCTTCGGGATTAATACGCTATCTAGGTAAATTCTTGTCAGACAATTTTTGCTCCGGACCGACTTCTGTGTCGCATTCAACTTCGTGTTACCCCTGACACAAAACAGTTTTTACTCACCTACTCCGATCGTTTTAAGTATCTATTACTCCCAGGTTTTTCCAAAATTATACTATTGTTGTTGTTGTTTTTTTTGATCATACATCTAAATTGAATATTCAACGACAAATTTCTTCGCAGAAAAGTTAACTTTTCTTTATTGTCAAGCATTCTCCTTTTCCAATCGTTTAGAATTTATAAAGCACTTTCGTATTTTGCAAACTGAGAAACTTCTTCGTTTTAAAGCTTCAATATACATGTCCAGCATAATAAAATCTTTGACATACTTAAAACTCATATTTTTTTAATTACTTAATCACTCACATAATTATAGAAATTTAACTAATTTTACATCAGGTTTTTTCGTACTAAGTTAGGAATAGCGTTATTTAACCTCCCGTTTCTAACGCAAAGTCTAAAACAATTTAACAGAGATCTTCCCTTATCTTGCTATAACTTTTATACTTCCCAAATTTTGAATCACTAAATATTGTGTGTGGGGTAGAATTAAGTTATTATTATTATAATATTGTAGGGACTCGTGAATCAACAATCATTGATACATGAACCCACATTTTCAAACTGTTTAATCATGATTTAATGTTCACCATTTTATTTCCTCGCACATACGCTTTTTCCCTTCAGAATCCAGATGGACCGACTCATTAGCAGACCGCTCTGTCCCCGGCGACGGAAAAGACATTGCCTGCAATCGGCGATTGAATATAGTGTACAATACGGTACAGGTACTCTTTCGGTTGGACTCCAGCGGATGGTTGGACTCCTAGCGGGATGGTCACACTGCATATGATGGACATTCAAGATATCTTATAATAATAATAATAATGTCAATTCGTGATCGTAGCAATTTAACATTGCTATGTGATTGTAAATAAATTGTTTAACCCAGAGACCTGCTGTCTACATGGTTCTTCAGTATCTTGGAATTCCTGACTCAATTGAGATAAGGTTCTAGGGTAACAATCCACGTGAGTTGACGCACGTGCTAAAACCCTTCTGACATAACTTATAATCTATCGGTGATATTATGGAGCCTATCACCGCTCCATCGTTCTTCAATCCGTCATAGAACAATAACCAAATCTATAAATGTAGAAACCCTACACTATTATTAATGGCAAAAATTGGCTGCTTTCTTTCCAGAGTGTGGATCTATCCTCCTCTTAAATCGTTAAATTCACATGCTTTATTTAAGAGGTACCTTATCACCAAATTGTGTAAAATTTATTAATTTTAAGAATAATGAAAATTTTCACCTTGGGCAGCAGATGGGCTTCGTCAGAACAATGAGCTTTGCCCACAGATTCGCAGGTGTATCAATTTAATTTTAATAATGCCGTTATGATCACGTTTGACCCCGGTGGTGCTAGAAAAAAAGAAGGCTGCTGACCAAATGGTTTACTGTAGACACGGGGGAAGTTAGTCGGGTTTAGTGTTAGGGTTCCATATTCCCCTTCAATTTCAAACAAAATGTCTTCTTCTGTCATATTGGCAACCCCCCCCCAATATTTTTATACCGTCGGTGCCAATAATTGTAGTCCGGAAGTTAGTTCTCTTGACTATAATATATTCGGATTCCTCGTGAAAATAACTCCGGCGCAGCATGACCCTTGCTCTCTTTGAACCGTGACTTCACAAACCAAATAGGCAATATTGTCATAGACAGATTTCATTGAATAATAATGTACTTATTCTGTAAAAATATATTTTAAATGTTTTGAAAATGGTTAAAACAATTATTATAAAGCATCAACTGCAAATATTAAAAAAAAAGAGTTATTAACGGACTCTGGGACAACAAATCTTGAAACAAATCTGACGTAAAATTAACGATAATTTTGATGACAATATTCGAAAAGTGTACTTTGCGTTTCAGACAAAGAAAAAAGTTTTGCTGATGTGCTATATCTGAATCTATGCGATCGAAACTACGAAATCGCATGTTTTTCTACTCGGGGAGGAAAAGATATAGCATGGAAAAAATATGGAATTTAACGTTGTGATATGCGACTCGCAGGATTGAAATTTTGATAAGTAACTTAAATAATAATTGAATTTATATTCGCGAACACTTTTGTTTTTATTCTCATAAATTCTTTGCTGTTTGGAAAGCTTAAAAGGTTTGCATGTGCTTTATTACGGATTCGGCCAATGCAAAACATAAAAAGGAAATCAAATACTTACTATATAAGACCAATATATTTCTGCAAAATACGTTTTCCCTGTGTCCTCTGGAAATTTTCTGTGAGAAGATGTTGAAAAATTCGAGATTTCGACTTTTATACGACTTTACGTGTACCTACTCAGTTATTTTAAAGTCATGCTGTCATTCATTTTAATCTAAATATCTGCAATTCATGACATACACATGAATCATCCTTATGTAATCTAAACAGAAGTATGTCGGAATACAGCGACTGGGGGAAATAGAAGGAAGGTTAAATTTAATAAAAAAAAACAGTTTATGACGGACACTCGTTTTTTACGCACTCTAGAAATTATCACATGCAATAGAAGGAAAAATCACGCAAATTTATTAAAAGTTGCACTCAGATATTATAAAAATTGCCTCATACCGCTGCAACAAACCAAAAACAATTGATCATATCTTCAAAAAACTCCCTAAACCTAAACCCGTCTCTTTCCTCTTCAGTGATTCTTCGGCCCTCAAGGACTTAGTTTGCATTACTTATATTCCGAAAATTTCTGCCAAGATCGATGCTGTTTGACTCATTGGAATTTGGACAAAAGTTATTATTATGCGAAACACATAATATTAAAAAAGTCAACATTTGATCTTAACTTTTTTGAGGCATTTCATATCACATCAAACATCAACGTTACAGTTAATGACCAACTCCTTTGTAACTCGATCTCACCCACTTGGAAAAATCTTTTGTGTCTCACGGCTAGGAATACCACCACCCCTTAACTCCTCCACCCAATTAAGTTTCCAACCAACGTAATTGCAACACCGACCAACATCACCGACATAAACAGAAGTCATGCTTTGACAAGGACAGCCGTTGCGCTATTAAAACAAATATTGGCAGCGTTGTTTTTTTAAATTAGTATAACGTTTTATAAATTAACTGCACCAATAAAATTTGTGTGATGTATGCTTGCATTGATTAATGCAGTGTATTTCCATTAAACAGACTATTATATGCATGAGGGACAAAAAACAACGTTTTAGAAGCGTATTTATGTCAAGATTGAGTTCAAGCTACGCGTTTCGGGCGATAAAAGCTCATCATAATAATATAATATTATGTTATGAGCTATTAATACCCATAACATCAGAAGGAGTTAGGTGGAGTACATTTCGCCAAGCTGAGTTGAAGGAAGGAGTTGAGCTGTGGTCATTCACAATGGAATCACGGAACATGTTAATGAAGAAAGATTCGAAATCCAGTTCAAGTGGTGAATGAGGTTGGTGGATGATACGAGCGTCAAAAAAGTTAAAGAGATGGTTGTGCTCGAGGCTATGAATAGCAATAGATGATTTGCGCACCTCACCTTCTCGAAGGTGAGGTGCACAAATCTTTCTCATATGTGTAGAAAGCGGATATTTTTTTTTAATACGGATGGAAAGAAAGATTATGTGGAGGGACAACGACACTGAAAGGCTTGCGGTATACCGAAGTAGCGGAGTAGTTAGGATGTTTAGTAATCTGTATATCCAGGAAGTGAAGGGAATTATCTTCTTCAACTTCAAGGGAGAATTTAAGCTCAGGATCCAAAGTATTGATGGCGGGAACGAGTGTTGAGATTTGATCTGGAGGACCG
>QLNU02014992.1:6783-17651 GCA_006491805.2 Dysdera silvatica
CTCTTGTGTTCATACAAGAAGTCCAGTTACTCGTTTAACTGTGAATAGTCAATATGCATGGGGCCGTTTCCTCTGAGTATTTCAATTAACATTAATTGCCATAGGTGTCGAAATCCTGTTCCATGTGGATCTGTGGTCGGCTGTCCAAGTTTTAATTCACGTCATTTCTATGTTAAATAGTTCCACGGGTACTCTTTCCTGGTTTGGTTTCTTTTCCTAAAACAATATAGGACGAAGGCAGAATCTGACCATTGTTTATATTTTGACAATTTGTTGTGTGTCTCACGGCTTAGCGTATGTGAAAATTGTCTTAAATGACAAGATGTAATGATGTAGATAGCCAACCATTATTTAAAATATTAAAAGTACATATTTTTTTTATTATCATTTTTGCGAAACAACATAACGGCTTACGGGCAATGCGACTGGTGCCGCCGCTGGGCACCAAGCTAAGTGGGGCGACAAAATGGCCCAAAGACCCCGAAGTGCAGACGTGGCCGAATCCAATTTCATTATCTTAACGCTTATTCTTAATCAGGTTTCAATAAATTAAATTGATAATTTAAAGTTTAGATTAACATTTGGGGAGCTGTTGAGTAGGTACCACCGCTTGACATAAATATAATAAAAGCAATCGGAGAACTTTGAGCGGTTTGTTAGATTATAACATATAATAATAATTTTAAAAAAAACGCTCAAAGTTGTCCGATTGCTTTTATTATATTTAGGGAGCTGACCACAATATAATTTAAGACCATCTCTGTATACTTATCACATGTCAAATAATATAAAACAAACGCACGAGCAACCATGGACGTTATATTTAACACATTTACTGTTACTGTAACATTACTATACCCCAGCTCAACATGCTCATATATCTATTTGCAACGATTCCCATATGTTTTTTTATAGCGTTTTCCTTTGTTACTGGTGCCTCTGCGGCACCTGAAACAAACGAATTCCTAGCGCCGCGCCGCTAGAATGGAACGGATGAAGAAATGGCTTAAATCGTCAAATTTATTTCCTTTTTTTTTTAATTGTTTTAAAGTATAGTAAGTTTTGCCGTAACTGGATATTTCCACTCCTAAAGAAATCTGCAGTATAAAATTTTACATTTTGAAGACAGCAAAACTTCGTAGAAATATAGGGTTTTTGTCAGAACTAATAATGTGTCTTTTTCTTATAAGCATTTCGGTAAGCTAGTACGTTGATCATATTAGTATACTATAATAATAATAGGGAAAGGAAAGATGTATTATAGAGAGAAAAAAAAAAAAACTCACATAATGAGAACAGTTGAAGGTTGCCATTTTTAGCGGCACTCCTTGTCTGAGCAATGATGCAAATGCATTTCTTGATATCAAAATTCTCTTAAAATTCAGCCCAACTTGGTTAATTACAACCATGCCTTTACTATAGTTAACACACTTATGGTATGCTTGCAAACTTTAACATTAATGCAAGAAGGAAATGTTCTCGGGAATAAAACAAGATGCTCTAAAAAAGTTAAAACTACATTTTGCAAAACAGACATTTATTTATAATTCTTCATATCTTGTTTAACATTTGTGGATAGTTTAATCTTGATTTTCTTATATCGTGTTTTTAAATACGAGAAACCAGGACCATTACTAGACTCTTCTTACACGAAGCTCTGAAAACTGTAGGCATTGCTTAAAATTCGTTAATATTTTGGAGTATTTTATTAACATGATTATTAATAATAAATATCCAAGCAGACTAATATATTTAACGGTAATGAATAAATTTCGTATTGAAAACTTATAGGTAAACTTATGCTAAAATTGTAGTTACCCTTATCCTTACTATACAGTAGATGAAGAAACTTTAAAACCTCTATAGAAACACGAGGTACAGAAGATCTACAGAAGATACCTATTTTGAATATATGTTTAATTTCAAAGGACTATTCCTATTGTCATATACAATTTTATACAAAACAAAAATTTGAAACAAAATCCTACAATTTTGAGAATTTTTTTAACACTTTGAGAAATTATTTACTATTTTCCGGGGTGTGGCGCGATTATGTTTAGAAGGGAGCTCAGCCACCAAAGCCAGTCTAATTACGGCCCTGCAGTAAACTAGTTTTTATTAATCACACAAGAATTACACGCTGAGTAAAGATTACAACATTATACACTCTACTAAATATTATAATATTTTATTTTTTAACTTTGAAATTTCTTCAGCAGATAATTTTCTAAGACCTGCATTACTAGTTAAAAAGGGAATTTTGTTATATCGTGTATAAATTTTCTAATTTTTTTCGTTATTTGTTTAATCGTTGAATCACCGGAACCATTGTTTTCGTCATCACTATCATCGCTGTCATCACTATCATCGCTGTCATCACTATCATCGCTGTCATCACCATACTTGGAGCAGTCCAATTTATCTTTATCTTCTGTTACACTATCTTCGTATTCTGTTCCATTTTTATTTACGCAAAAGTAGTCACCATAGCATAACTGCTTAACTGCGTACCATCCATCACTGCGGCATTTGGGTATGCAGTCGTCTGGAAAATAAATATAAAATAATAAACATTAATTATTTTATATATTCCCTGCATTTACATTTTGGCTATTGTTATGAATTACGGATTTTATTTTTAATTCTGCTGGGATTTGAAGTTTATATGTAACACACCAGTCTGTGCAATTCCCTACATTGACATCAAGTAGAAAAAAACGTTAGAGAATTGTTGGAAAGTAACTGATGGATCCCAAAACTTCTTTAACAACAAAATAATACTCCAGTTGATCTTTGTGCTATGATGGCGAATGTGAGTGTGGGAATATATCATACAAATAAGTGTGCACACATGTGTGATGTGTTTGTACTAAAGATGAACCAATCACCTCTAGAAATGGGCTTGTGTGTATTTTTTGTGTAATTTTGAATAGCCTTTCATGGCTAGCTTTTTATAGCTCCTTTCCTGTAAGATCATATAGGCACCAACTTACATTGTGCAATGATTTTACCGAAAATGTGTTATACAATAATTATATGACTCAGTGTGCATAACGTTAGGTAATATTACTTCTATTTTTTGATCTTATAAAATATTTATTACTATTATCTTTGCATCCAATTAATCTAACTTTATTACGTTAAATGACCACGCTTAAAGCCACACGTATTAAACTTATAATTAAGGCCGTTCCAAAACATTAAAGCCAGAGTAAAACTGCCCAAAAAATAAAACTCTGCTTACTTACAAGTTAGATATTTTAAAATATGCTTAAAAAAGTGACAATAGATAACTTGTAATAGAGGTAAGGTGGTATATACATGGAATTGGAAGAAATTGCAAGAAATGTGAAATTTTCCCATCCAACAGTGTTTCAACATGATAGACCCTTCGTCGATGGAATATGCAAATAAGCAAACTTCACACAAGTGCGGGATTGAAGTCTGACGTCAGTACTCTGGCGGTGACGTGTTAACGACAATTGGTGAGAGAACGAGTTTTACAATCTGGTTTTCGTGACGTACGTATATACTGTTAGAACTCTAGGGAGCTGACGTCACAGACGGCTTTTTTCATTGCAGTAGATAGTAGGGCATCTTTCGTAACTGGGTTTTCGCGCGCGAAAAACCAGTTAACAAGTAATCAAACATTGTATCATATTGAATGTTTACTATTTTTTGCCTGACAACTGAGACAACCTGGCTCTAGTAAAATATTGATGCAGAAGTTTTTGAAAGTTTTCAATCAATCAAAAACTTTGAATATGAGGAAATTATAAAAATAACTAAAATATCGAATCCCGGAAGTATTTTTTATAAGTTATGGTAATGATACTCTTCATAAAGTGCTCAAAGCTTAATTGTTCCTCTCAATAGCTGCATTTTGAAAAAGGATGTAAATTATATTCATTACCACTGCAAATGTATCAATTAAGCGAAAAGATATTTTGCCAAAATTTTTGAATTGAAGAGTTTCATTAGGAGTGTAATTCCCTTTACACCAAGCATATTGAAGCACGGGGCGGTATCGTTCTGCACTTAGTTGATTATACACCAAAGAACGAATTTTTATATTTTGATTTCGATGTGCTACATCAATTTTGATTTCATCCAGAGCAATTTTATTTGTAATATGTTTGACGAAATGTTTGTAATTCATGCCGATATCGCCAATTCTTCTAAACCATAGCCAAATGCGCCAAATATTTCTATAAATGGCTTAGTTTTTATGTAATTTTTTAAAATACTCTGCATGACCTTTCGTGTAATTTTATAATTTTATTCGCTTAATGCAATCATTCTTTTTATTCGAATTGAATTCAGAAGTTATTATCCTCATACTCAATGCGAATAAAACATATCAAACTTCACATTAAATGTGCGATTTTTGGATTTTGAATATTCCTAAAAAAATTTTATATGCTACTTACAAAAAACTGATTTCATATTTTTAATAAGGAACTTAGGGACTATCATTTGTGATATGTCTTGTTTCAAACTGCGAGCTTCCACGAAAGTGGTTCCTTTGTTAATAATAAAGAACAGAAGGAAATTGAAAAAATGTATGCAGCAGGGAATTCTATGCTTAACACAAAGAAAGTCTTACGTCGTTCAAATCCTTAGACCATATACAGAATAGACCCAGCGGGTAGGCGTGTCGCTGTCTTCTGGATATTCCAGCTAAGCCCCGCCATAGTCACGTGAAGAAACGACGACTAGTGAGTCGACTACACGAACTCTTTATATGAAGCAAATACACAGACATACCTTTCATTGCCCTTCTTATAACAACACACACACACACACACACAAATACACAGACAGCTATTTCTGCCAGAAATCGGATCAGGATTTCTTTTCATCGGAACTTATTTCTATTATCTTTTCTGCGTTTCAATATCTTAAGAAATCACATTCATCAATATGGATATAATACCGGCAAAAAGGGGCCGTTTAAGTATTTCTTAAGCACCTTCGGTGGAGTGGGGGTCAGATTTGCTTATTTTTGTTAACAACTGGAGGGGGGTGGGGGGCGGTCTGAACCAGAGCTGGGCAAATTACTTAGAAATATATATTTCCGATACAAAATACCCGAAAATTTGTATTTTCGATAAAAAACACAACATATTTATATATTTGTATTTTCGATACAAAATGCAAAATATTTATATATTTGTATTTTCGATACAAAATATTTATAAATTTGTATTTTCGATACAAAATATAAAATGTATTTTAAAATACTTTTCGAAAATACAGATTGCATTTTCTATAGGGCTATCTTTATCTGTCCTTAATGCAATTGGGCATGCTAAGGTAGGCTTAATAATTTCTTTAATTATATTATCATAACTTCATTAATTATGTTATCATGATTTCATTAATTATATATTATAATGATTTCATTAAACCTATTATCATGATTTTATTAATTTTATTACCATTATATTATCATAATTTCATAGTAATGTGTAACCACATAATTCCATAATATGTCACCATAATTTCATGTCACCATAAATTCATACATCACCATTATTTCAAGTTATCTTTGAATTCACACTTACAATTCTATTGATAAAAATTGACAGCGATTTTTCTAGTTTTTGCCGCTATAAAACTTACTATATCCGCTATAAAGCGTATAATTAGTCTTATGATCAGATACATATCTGCTGGCGAATCTAAGGTTTTGAACACTTTGAGAAAGGGGACGCTAACAGAAGTAGAATTTGAGTGTGAAGACGTGGGGGAGGGGGAGGGAATCAGAGAGTTCCTTGATCTAACAAAGATTTGAAAGTAAATAGCCTAAGTTTCTGTCCCTGTTATAATTGTAAAAAATTAATTAGAAAAAATAATTACGTAAAAACAAACTGATAAAGCTCGGCAAAATATTGAACAAAGTGCAACCATATTCGTCAGTGACAATCGTGGTGAAGTTAGCACTGTAGTGGCTCAGAAAAACTCTGTATTATTGATATATATATATTTAAAGCAAGCACACAAATCTATGAGGAAATCAACATTTTATATGAAATGTGTCTTATATTTCAGGAAACGTGAAAAATGTAAAATTTTAATTTATTTTTTCAACGTTTTAGTTTCCACTCCGTTTCAATTCTGGGTTGAATTTTATAAATATATATTAAATCTGAAAATAAAAGTAAGAGGCAAATTTTCCCTATGAAGCAACACATGAAAATCCAATGAAAAAAGTTAAAGCATTGGTCTTTAACTTTCGGGCCACAGACATGTTTTATATGGTCCGCCGACCCATGAAAAACTGCAAATTATTTCACACAAAAATAACACCCCTTGATCCCTTTGAGTCTTAAATCTGTGTATTTTATTCCGTTCATAATTTCACATTTCGTAATAGGTAACTTAAAATGCTGGAAAAATAAAGTAATATGCGGTCTTACCTCAGTTGTGTTTTAGCGGCGTAGCACGGGTTGCCAGTGTCCGGGCAAGTTAAGCATTGTGTTAAAATCCGGACAGCTCTCCCTTCCGCTAGTTCTTAATTGAACCCTCCCCCCCACCCCCCAACCAAGCACGATGTGTTGTATTTTATGAAAATACAAATACATTTTTAAAAACATTATATGTCAGATGTTTTTGAAGTAAAGTGCATTTTTGATGACAGCGTGTATATATATATATATATATATATATATATTCAAATGTATTTAAAATCGCCTTGTTTTAATTTGTGCAAATTTTTCAATGATAGAATCGAAGTCCACATTGAAATCTCCTTTAATCAATAGCGTAGCAATTCAAAACTCACGGAGGAACTCAAGTGGCTTTAACAAAGATTTTTTGATGCGGCACTTAGAGAAAATAATGTGGTTTGATGTTACCAGTTATTGCATTTTCTTATTGGTCACTTCCAACTCTTCCCTTTCGTAATTGGTCAGTTTGGCTGTATGAAAACGCCCTCATCGATCTGTCAATCAAATACTTAACGAGAAATATACAAATTGTGGCAGTTGGATTCGCGTCCGTGAGAAATCGATATCCCAATCTTTAGCAGACAATTGGTTACAACTGGTTACTCGTCTGACCATGTTCCACTTAATTGCATTTACCAGGCGAACCGAATTTTAGCGGAGTATTTGGTTGGCTTTTTATCCGAATAGTCCTCTGAGCGCTTCACTGATTATTTTTCAATAGTTTGAAGATGTAGGGGTCGTAAGAAGAAAGTGAGCTATTTAACTACTACCTAAAGTGGCCTGTACAGCGAGCGCTGTGTCCTTTATCTTCTGAGTATGGATGAAAAAGTGTCCATCTTTATCTCCCCAATTGCCGTCCATCTGTTACAAACCTTTTATTATGGCTTTTTTTTTCCTTTTTTTTTTTTGAAATGTTGCGCTTACCCCCCAATGGCCCCTTCCCTCGCTTCACCACCGGTACTATTTACCTTTGAGTGCCATTTGTTTAACCACAAATGGCTATAATTGAAAGTTAAAACTTACAAACTGAATGTATTTTCAAACTTAAATCTATTTAAAAGCAAAAAATACTTACAAATTTGTATTTTCGATACAAAATGCAAATGTATCGAAAATACGTATCTCAAATGCATGTATTTTCGATACAGCCCAGCTCGTGTCTGAACCATGCTTACGTAAAACACAGAAAATATTAACACTAGCACATATTCAGGAAGTGATAATCACTCTGACAGAATGGCAATACTGGGATGTTGGGATACCTGTATGTGATACGCTACGAGTACAAGATATAAAACAAAAGTAATCACAAATAATATTTAATTACTTAAACAAATGGCTGGCTATCAACCTTTTTTCGCTCGGAGGCCACATTCAAATCTCGCCATGGTCCCTCTGACATTTTCAAATTATAATTAATGTATTATTTTTAATAAATGTGTCTTATCAAAACCACGTTTTATTTGTCCATTATTTGCTTACAACATACGATACCTGTAATGGAAATGTGACAAAATACTGTATAGTAAAATATATTATTATTGTTTCTTGAAATTTATTAATATATATATATATACATATACCTATAACATAAAGTTTAATAATAGGCTATATGTATATTGTATAATACGCTCTATAACAAAAAAATCGATGCACCAAGAGGAATTTGTCCGATTGCGATAAAAATTGGTGGATGTGAAGAATATTCATAAAAAAAACGGTTAAAATTTCAGAACAATTGAACGATTTGTTGCAGAGTTTAACCGTTACAAAAGGAGGAAGTCAATAAGGCGTTGGTCCACCTCTGGCCTGGATGCAAGCTGTCACCCGGCGTGGCATAGACTGATAAAGATCCCGGATGGTGTCCCGCGGAATTTCTTGCCAAATTGTCACCAACTATCGGGCTAAATCGTCAACATTCCTGGATGGTTGCAATCGCCTTCCCATAGGGTCCCAAATGTTCTCTATGGGACAGAGAGATCAGGAGACCTAGCTAGCCAAGGAAGTGTTGGGTAAGCTTGAAGACAATTCATAGCAACACGTGCCGTGTGCGGCCGGGCATTGTCTTGTTGAAACGTAAGTCCAGGGTGTCGCAAAAGGAACGGTAACACAACCGGTCGTAGAATGTCGTCTACGTACCGCTGTGCTGTAAGTGTGCCAGAAATGACCACCAAAGGGGTCCGGCTATCAAAGGAGATGGCATCCCAGATCATAACGCCCTGTTGTGGGCATGTGTGGCGTGCGATAGTAAGGGCAGGATCCCCACGCTGCTCTGGACATCTCCAGACATGTCTGCAGTTGTCGTCAGGACACAGTTGGAAACGGGACTCGTCACTAAAGACTATACGTCCCCAGTCAGCGCAGTTCCAAGTTGATCGAGCCCGGCACCACTGTAATCGGACTTCACGGTGCAAAGGCTTGAGAGGTAAGCGGCGTGACGGTCGGTGGAGCGTAAATTCCGCTCTCTCAGTCGTCTACAGAGAGTCATGTTGGACACATGTGTGCGGGCCACACGTTGGATAGTTGATAACGACGAATCCGGTGCTGTGACAGCTGCTCTGACAATCGCTCTGTCTTCCCGTTCTGTTGTGGCCCTAGGTCGACCACTGCCATCCCGACGCTGACATTTGTCGTTGTTTACTCACTCTTGCCAGCACCGTCCAATCGCCGCATCGCTTCGACCCACATGTCCAGCGATTCTTCGATTCGTCCAACCAGCCTCTTTCAATCCGATAGCATGACCTCTTTCAAACTATGACATATGCTCGTAATGAGCACGAATCTTTCGGCAAGCCTTAGTTACAGTCAACATAAGACATCCACAATCAAAATGCAACAGAAATTTTGACCACATATTAAGAATCGCTCCTTATATACACCTGCTGAATGCGCAGTTCCGATGCGCTGGAGTTCCCGCTATTCATTCATTGGACACCAAATTTTAATCATTTGCATGTTCGGTCAAACTATCTTTGCATACAAAATTTCATTACAACTAGACAACTCCTTCTTGGTGCATCGATTTTTTTGTTATAGAGTGTATATATAGTATTTTACATTAACAGGAACCAAAAAGTCAGAAAGCCAAAATCTTAGGTAAGAATGAGAGGTGGGGAGTCAGACATTTGCTCGTTTTTTCCTTAAAACGGGGAGGGGGAGTATAACATGTTCAAAAAAGGCTCAAACTAGAGCTTATGTAATTTTGGAGAAAAAGAGACGCTTTCCCCATCCTGGATTCGAACCAGGGTCCCTCCGTTTAGCCCGGAGTGTCTTGGACCGCTAGACGAATGAGGACAGGAAACAACGCTCTCTTTCTCCGTATGTAAAGATGTTAAGGTATTATTACCCTCCGCAGGGATAACACAATTGCCAAATATGGTCAACACAGAAAAGCCTCCATAATTGGCAACTGTATTATCCCTGCGGAGGGCAATAATACCTTACATCTTTACATACGGAGAAAGAGAGCGTTGTTTCCTGTCCTCATTCGTCTAGCGGTCCAAGACACTCCGGGCTAAACGGAGGGACCCTGGTTCGAATCCAGGATGGGGAAAGCGTCTCTTTTCTCCAAAAACAAAAAGCTCTAGTTTAAGCTATAATCTATACGTGGGTGGCAGAAATTATTGTATAAAACATAACTCGTTATTTCTAAGTAAAATACTCTAATTCTTTTCAAAATATTAAATTGGTTCTTTTAAACATGAAAAATTATTAAAGAAGGGCTCTTGAAATTTATGTGAGCAAATTTAGCATTCTAGTGCCGTTTTCTAGGAATTTTAGTTTTTAATCCTTAATTTTTAGAAAATATGTGATTTTGAATTTTTCCTTCATGAAAGCTCTAAAAATTTTGAATGTTATGTAATTATGTTAGATATTTAGAGCTTTTCCATTTCCTAGAAAAAGACTCCGCATACCTGTAACTGAAGCACATTGGGACTTTAGTTATACAATAAAACCTCTACCTCTCCCATTGAAATGATATAAAAGTGTTCGCAATAAAGTGGCATGATTGTGTGTAAATACATTAATGAGCGTCTAGCGGTAAAACATAATGATTGATTGTTATTCTAAAATAAGCAAAAACAGATTTTGGGCTTCATGGAATATTATTTCTTAGACGTGTTCGTTGATTTTCTGTAGATTTGGGGTTTTTAAATTTAATTTTTCAAGTATTTTTTGAGGGGGTCAGAAATCTGAAGCCTGACCAAACGCACCGATCGTCTATAGAGTAATATGATCATAAGGGCCAACCTCCCGGACTTTTCATGTTTGTTCTTGGCAGTAATATTTTTTACTGATACTGTGAAATTTCAAAATTAAAACTTACTAATCGGACCAATGAATTCAATCCAATGTAAAACAAAACTTTGGTAGTTCGGTACGCTTGATTTTATGAAAGAAAATAAGTTTACAGTT
>QLNU02014993.1:0-17757 GCA_006491805.2 Dysdera silvatica
GTAGACAGGTTAGTAAACACTTTAATGATTATAAGAATTATTGTTTTACCTTTTTATGTTTAAAGATACTTCTTTTTCTAATGTAAAATACTATCATTGAACTTTATTTTGTTATTAATGTTATGTATTATTTAGTTACTGTTTATGTTATATATTTTTATAATAGTTGATTGGATACTTTTAAAATTCAGGTAGGGCCTTTGTATATCTAAGTCGAAGCTTCCATAAAAAATTTCTATATATGCATCTATTTTCTGTCAAGGAATGGGGACTTCAGATCACAATGGGTTTACCAAAACTTTGATGTATGGAAGCTTGATATATAGAAGTTCTACTGTGTGTGTATTTAATTTATTTGAAATAAGTACAAACTGAAAATTTTCTTGACCCATCTGTATACCCCATTGAGGGCAAAAATTGCCCACTGTTTTTATAGAACTTTATCTACTAATTTATAGGTAGTCTTCCTTTTAATGGCAAACGCCTCTCACCACTACGATATACTGCAAATGTAGCTCAGTTACGAGTTTTTTGCAAATGTGTGATCTTTGGAACCGGAGTAAAATTTACTTTGCATGTAGTAAAATTCTGTGATTTTCAATTATTATGGCTAGAATTATGTAGTATCTAGAAAAGGTTAATTATCATTGACAACAGCGTACAAAAATTGACCAGGACTTACCATAACCAAAAAAAAAAATTGACACTGGTCGAAATATACGAAATGCAAAAGAAGGTAAAATATACCATCTACAAAAATATCCACAATGTTGCATGAACTACTGTTCCTTTCATCAAAGAAGTATAGGTGTCTGGTATTTATACCCCAACTATTGGTTTCCCCAAAGTTGTTGAGTCTTCTCTCCCTGTCTAAATCTGGTTTTCCCAATCTTCTAGCAAAAATGGGGTAAGGTTCAGACATCGATTTTGGGATGTTCATAGTCTTACTACATATTTTGAAAGTCTGCCAGGACTCAAAAAAGTCTATAGTAGCTAGAAGTTACATTTTTATGAACTTTATACCATTACCATCAGGAGCATGACCTCTCTCCCAGACATGTTCTACCAGAAGATTAGTCATCTCACCCTTCTCCATAGCAAGACGATGTTCCTTTTTACATGTACAAACAGTTCTTCCTGTCTGGCCAGTGTATACTTTTTCACAGTCTTTGCAGCGTATCAAGTAAACCGTTCAATTCATCCGTTGGCATTCGATCTTTCACTGATAGGTTATGTAAAGCCAGCCGTTGCAGGTTTGTAATAAGCCTTGATATCAACTTTCCTCAGAATATATGCAACCTCCCCAGAATTCCTCTCTGCATGTGGTAAATTAACCGTCCCTGTAGTTCATCTCTACTCTACAAATTCTCTACATCCACCATCATATCTTTGAACGATGAATTTGCTTTGATGATGCAAGCTGAAATCTAAGTACCAGCTGACATGGGGTGGCTTTCAATATACAGGAGGTGACAGGGTTCCATTGTCTGCTTTGGTGACTTTCACATCCAAAAATGGCAAACATCCTCATGTTCAACCTCTAGGGTAAATTGAACATGGGAGTATGGATCATTAAGGAAACGGAAAGTTGTCCATGTCTGTGTTCAAAAATTCTCTGGAGAAGACATGTTAATGATACTTTTGTTGTACTCCTTTTACCACCGTTTCCTTAATGACTTAAACCCCCATATTCGATTTACTCTAGGGGTAGAACATGAGGGATATTTACCGTTTTTGGCCATGAAAGTCACCGGAGGAGACGTTGCAAGCCTGTCATCTTCTGTATATTGAAAGCTAACCCATCCAGATCGGTACTTGGATTTCCACTCACATCATCTGTCATGCCTCAAAACTTCTGTTGTGAGATCTATGACTAGTCAGACCCTCACACGCACAACAGCAATTTTGAATTGAGGGATGCTGCGATACAAGAAATAAAGGGAGCACTTGTGGATAATGGCTACTAAAGCAAATTCATTGCTTGACGATCTGATGATGGATCTACAGAACCTATGGAGTAGAGACAAACTAGAATTACAGTTAATTTACCATATGCAGAGAGGACCTCTGGGAATATTGTGCATATTCTGAGGAAAGTTGATATCAAGACTTATTACAAACCTGTATCGACTTTATTTGACCTATTAGTGTAAGATCGAGTGAAAACAAATGAATTGACTAGAACAGTTTACAAGATATCCTGCAAAGACTGAAAATGTGTGCGCTGATGAGATGGGAAGACTATTTGTACATGCAAAAAGGCGCATCATCGTGCTATGAAGAAAGGTGAGATGACTAATCTAACAGAGCTTACCTGAGAGAGAGAGGCCATTCTCCTAATTTGAATGGTACAAAAGTTATTCATAAAAATCTAACTTCTTGCTACTGTAGACTTTCCGAATACTTAGTAAGATGATAAACATATCAAAATTGATGCCTGAAAATTATAACATTTTTGCTAAGAGATGGGGAAACCCAAAGTTCAGGTGTGAATACCAGACACTTACGCTTTCTTGATACTTCGCTTGATGAAGGGAACAAAGCTTTTAAGTTCTTTAAACGTGGCAGATATTTTTGCAGATTGTATGCTTTACTACCTACCTCCTTTTGTACTTCATGTATTCCGACCAGTGTCAAAAATTTTACTAGTTAATTGTCATTCTTGCTTTTTTCATTTTAAACCTCTTGAACTGATAATTAATATATTTGTAATAATTGAAGCTAACTGTCCAGATATATCAATATAGAAGGTGGTGATTGTTTATAATCCAATTAACTCTGAAACCCATAAAAAGGCACATAATAAATTAACTAAAGTAGGCAAATTACCCATAGAAACTAAAATTGGTATATTGCCTGATTTTATAGTCACAATTAACAACAAGAACCTCCACTGATAGGAAATAAATTGTTTTAAAAAAAAACAACTAATGTTTGACGGATTTGCCTGTCTGGATAATTTTTACCTCAGGAGTATTCTTTAGTCATAGATTTCAATATCTGAATTTCTGATTGATAGGCTATAATGCTAAAAAAAACATTGAGGCATGTTCCAATAAGTGTTCATCTAATTGAATTCTTGTATTCAATATTATTGTTGAAACATGGTTTTTTACTATCTTAATACTAAAAAGTTAACTTGTTACTGTAATTTTTTTAATGAACTCTGATTCTGCACCTTTTATGCATTGTAATCTTAGTTTGATTCTTTGATTTTTTTTATAGGTTGACAATTGTTCACATTTTTCTGAATGGAACATGCCATCCCTTTTATATTTTCCAGGTGCTAGTTTTCAAACAGAAATGTTAAGTTATGCAATAAGTGAATTGCAAAAATTTGTTAATAGTAAGTATGTAACCATACACTGGTTTTTTGTTCTACATTACGAAATGAGAAAACACATTGCCATAACAAAAGACAAAACTTTTATTTTTCCACATGATCACCACCGACATTGATATATTTGTCGTACCGTGAAATCAGTTTCAAGAAACCCTCCTGGTAAAAATCAATGCCCAGCAATTTCAGGAAGTTCATTACAGTTCGTTGCTGCTGAAGTGACGTCCAAATAGTGCTGACTTCAACGCTGAAAAATGGTGGAAGTGTGATGGGGCAAGTTTGGGGTTTTAGGCTAGATGATTCAATCTCTCCCATCCCAGACGACATATATATTTTGCAGTGTTCCTTTTCTGTGTGTGGTCTTGCATTATCATCAAAGAACAAACACCCTCGACTTAAGTGCCCTTGTCTCTTGCATCGAAAGGTGGACTTCAGTGTGCTTAATGTGTGGCAATAGCATGCCGCATTAACGGTCTCTGCAGTAAGGAAATCAAACAAAATGACATCCTTCACATCCCAGAATACTATCAGTGTAATCTTCCCTGCGGACTGTGGTACTTTGAATTTTTTATGGACGGGTGAGCTGGGATGTTTCCATGTCATTGAGGCAGACTTGGTCTCTGTGGTGAAGTGCTGCACCCATGTCTCATTGGCTGTGATAATCCTGAAGGAAGTCATTTCTCTAGCTCTGCCACAAGTGTTCAAGGCTTATTGCCATTCTTGCAGTCTTGTGATCAAGGGTGACCTGTCGCAGCACCCATCTTGCTGACACCTTCTGATATCCCAACAAGTCATGAATAGTGTGGTGAGCTTGAGCATAGCCAATACCCAATGTGGATTCGTCATCAGGCACAGTTAAATGCCTTTCTGCTAACCATTTCTTGTACTCTGTCGATGTTTGTTGCAGTCGTGAACTTAAAGGGGTGCCCAGATTCCAAACTTTGCCTTCCTTCACTGAAGGAACACCAGACCCCGACCATTTGATGGGACATGACATCTTTATAGAAGCTCTGTAGGCATCGATGAATATCTCTAGACCCACACATTCGTTCATAGCGCATGACAGCACAATTCCATTTGTGACCATGCGTCCAACACACATCTTTCTGCCATATTGGTTGCACTTGAATGAACTCTGGCCTGCCTGTCTTCTACTTCTCTCTCTTCTGTAGCACTCAGTACACGTACCATTGCTTCTCTGCTCTCGCTCCAGCCATCGAAAATTCAGGAAAAATTGTCTTTTGATATGGCAGCGTGTTTCCTCACTTTGTAATACAGCTTCCCTGTGGAATAAAGTAATGAAACTTACTTTCGGAACACCCCTCGTATAAGGGAGATCTCTCCCGTTATTTAAGGGGAGGTTGTGGAGATTAAATCAGAAGTAATTTTCAGCACATTTACAATTTTTGATTCACAAGGATAATTTATTTTCCATTATTATTTAAATTATAATGTATGTTGTGTACACCAAAAGTTTGTAAATTTTTTTTTAAAAAATTAACAAATAATGATAAAGTGTGGTTAGCGCATGAAATGGAAAGGGAAATTGAATTTTTTTTAGTAACAAAAAACAGTTTAGTTTGAAAAGTTACCTGTAGATGGCACTGACTCAGCAAGATATTCAACAGAAATTCGTAAATCGAGCTTGCAAGTATTAAACTTGCGTGCACATGGAATTTTTATTTGATTCCAGCAGTATTACATAATTCGAGAAGGCTATCGTTATCAGATCAAGCATTGTTTGTGAAGATTTTCTACCTGAATAGTGAATGAACAACCACTAAGTTGCGAGAATTTTGCATGGCAAAACAACTGAAAACTATAAATGGTCCCATCTCTTGTGCTGGGATACTGAAGCTTGTTAAATGGTTTGAAGAAACAGGCCATTATTTGGAGGATCAGCCACGACGTGAAAAACCCTCGGAGGCTTGCCAATAATGTCCACCACTTGTATGCAGAACTGTAGTTGGTGGCATCCCCCTCCAAATAAAAAATCACTTTATAAAAATATATCAGTGAGTGCAAGTGAACTACAGATTATATTAATTATAAGCTTAGTTGGAAAAATTCAAAAATTGCAAAAAAATGTATAAAAAAATATACAAAAAAGGTCCAAAAACAATCAAAACTACTTTGGAAGAAAATAAAGTAATTTATGTTATTTGCCAAAAAAAAAATCATTTGCTAATTGTACCTTATATAGTTCTATGTAAATTAAGACAGAAACTTAGTTTTATAAAAACAAATATATTAAATGCTTTTTGGTAAATAATTAAACTTATTATATTTTATTTGGCAAGAAAACCACTTCGACATTTTTACTTTGTATAGAAATCATATAAATAAGAAACAGATAAACGTACAAGTATATAATAAAAGAACATGTTACAAGCATTACTTAAACAGAAAGGAAAAACATTTGGTGAATCAACATTTTCTTACTTTCTATAATGAAAATTCTCGAATAATATCGTAGCCTATATATCAAGTTGATCCAAAATATCAGAGTCTATTAATATAATGGCAAGATTTGAAAATCTGTCTTGTACCATTGTTGAACACAATTGGTTTTTAATAATTTTAAGTTTAGAAAAGGATTGTTGTACAGATGCTACAGATACCAGTAATGACAAAAGAAACCCAAGAGCAATTGTGAAGTTTTGATAAACTCTGATTAAGTCATTTCAATAAATCCACTGAATTATCTGATGTACATCATTTTTAAAATTAGAAATAAATGGTTAACAGTATAAAAAATTTTCGCATAAATAAAACTTGACGCAGTATAGCCCAGATGCTCTTGCGCCATAAAAAAGCCAAACAAACAAACAAACATAAATAAAACTCCAACCGAAACCTTAAAAGTATGTTACCAAACCCACCAAACTTTCAGAGTAATTCTCCATCTAAGGAAATACAGGAGAAAATATCTCTTATATGAACGATTTTTTTAAAGATGGTTAAAAACATTTTATGTTCGAATAAAACATGAAAAAATCGGAATTTTTTTTTTTTTTTTTTTTAATTCAGTGTTGTTTTGTTTAATGCAGTGGCGCAATTTCAAAAACAAGGGCTAAAGAAGCTAGTGTCATTCAGTGTTAGAGAGAAATGACCAAAAAATCTAGGGAATTCTGCCTCCCGGAGCATGACACATTTTCACAGTATGATTTAACCAAACCCAGTTTATATTGGTTTTCAAGTTTTGTCACCCCCCAAAACTATCTAAATTAGTTATAAAGTTTTACACCTCCCCCGAAAAAAATGAGGCCCACTTTACTCTGTATGAGGAGGTTAATACGCATAACATTTGCACATGGGCAACGTTCCATCCCCCGTCAGTACACGAACCAGCCACTGCATTCACTCCATGTGACAGTTTGGTCTGGCTTCACCTCTTTTTTTCATTATCAGGTCTTTCTTCTTTGAAGAGCAATTTCCAGTATCTGACTGGGAAACATACAACAAACAAACAACAGTGACTGCTGAATGTTATATCACTCTTTTGTATGAGGAAGTGATATCCCCATTACATGAAAGAGGTATTTTATCTTGAGTTAGCTTCATGTAGGATGGTCCTCCACCCCACTATGTCAATCTGGTGAAAAGATTCTTTTTGGAATCCAAGCTCACACCACCCAATATACTGCTTACCCCTCACCAATTCACACCATCAAGTATGATTGCAGTGGTGCCCAGTCGACCTGGAATTTCACTGGCTGGGGACGATTATCTGCAGTTGTGAATCCTGTTTCTTCAAACTGAGTCCTGGCAACCGGCGCAGACATGTCTAGAGACATCCTGGACAGCATTGGAGTCCTACCTTTACTGTCTCATGCTACAAAAGCTGACAACAGGAAGTTGAGGTCTACTGTGCCATTTCTTTTAATAGCCAGACCCCTTTGGTAGTTATCCGTGGTACTTTTTAAACACAGAGGTACATTAACAAAACTGTATAACCTGTTGCGTTGCCATCCCTTGCGCCATCCTTTGCTGACTTTTCAACTAAATAATGCTCAGCCGAATATATCATACCTTTCTACTAATTATCTTCATGTTTGCAAAGACTTCCTTGCCCAGCTATATCGCCAGATCTTTTTCACATAGAGTACATTTGGGAGTTGATTGAAAGCTACCTTCAACCATCCCAGAATGTCAGTGGATTAACTCGACAATTTGTAAAGAAATCCTGCATGACATTGTCCTTGAACTTTATGAGTTCGTGCCATGCCAGGTAACAGCTTGCATCCAGGTCAAAGATGGATAACACCTTATTGATTTGCTCACTTTGTGCAGCTCTTTTGAATAAGTCGCCCAATTTGTTTTAAATTGTAATCATTTCTTTTTCTGTTAATGTACATCATATATACCAATTTTTGTCTCAATTGTATTACTCCTTGGTGTGTCCGTTTTTATGTCTTAGAGTGTATAAAGTAATAATTGTGCTGAGAGATATTATTTCCAAGATATTTTTTTAAGCATTGCTAGTGAAGAAAGATATAATATCATTAAATGAAAAGTAGGGTCTTTCTCTGTGAAGTATAATTTGGAACAACTTTCTCTCTCATACTAGGTAGGTCATTTCTTAAATAATGCACACTATGGTTTTACTTTAAGCAGTTTCTCTTTATAATCATTGTATACAGTCCCCCTGCTTTTCAATAACTGTGTGCCAATGTTTTGTAAGATTGGCTATTACATTTAGGATACCACTTTTGTTTTGTCTCCGAATGGCTTGGTAACCACTACAAAAAAGGTATTCCAAAGGAGGCAGATTGTGTCTACACATGCACTCCTCCAACTTGAGGAATAAGTCTAGTGGACTCGGGTCTGGACTGTATAACATGTAAAGCACCATTTCTAGCTTTTACTTACTACCCAGCAAATCGTTCACAAACTTCCTTAAGTGCAAGCATTTTCATGCAAAGTAACTGGCCAATCGTCGAGCAAGTGATGTCTGTTTTTGTGCATTTTTCAGAGTAATTTTTCTTTTCTAAAAATCGTTTATAAAATACAGACTATTGATGTCAGTGAAATCCCAGTAGCTTGTATTTCCTCACATATCGTTCAACAATCTTTTGAAGAATGTTCGGCACAGGTTTTACACTTTCTTCATCAGTTGATGTTTTCAGCCACCCTGGCCTTGGATCATTTATACTGGCATATCCTTTAGGAGTTGCCCAACATAAAACCATACTACAGTTCACTATCTCACTACAAACTTCCTGCAAAGCGATATGAATGTTTATGGAGTTTTTACCATGTAAAGATTCAATCTGTATGTACGTTCATTGATCTTCAACCATCGCTCCAGGTGTCTGCAGGTGTCATTTCGAACACTTGCCAAATCAAAACAGTATGTACAATGGTACTAATGAACATACATACTGCTGCCTGAAGTATTTGCATGTAACTAATGTCACTTTCACTGGAATTGCATCAAAGACACCGCCATGCTGCCACGAGGTTTCAAAATTACAGAAAAAGAAACAAAGAACTTGATATTTACGAAATTTTACTTTTTCAATGAAGCATGTGACTTTTCATCTTTATCATACTCATTCTCATTCATTTGATTAAACTATTTTTTATGCACTACAAAACTCATATGAAAACCAATTTTCCTGTACAAAATAGAATTATGGTGTTTACTTTCTACAAAACTGGTGTAAAAGCTTTTTCTCTTCTACAAAACTTACGTAGGTTTTTGATTTTTTTTACAAAACAGATACTGAAAGCCATTTTTCTTGCTACGAAACTGATACAAATGTCATTTCTCCTGCTACGAACCTGATACAAATGGTATCGTTGAGAGTGTGATCACTGTATAAGTACTTAAACATACACAGTTGAGTCAAATTATCAAGAGTACTTGCATGTTGTTTCAAGGTGGGGGTACATACACTCTATAACAAAAAAATCGATGCACCAAGAAGGAGTTGTCTAGTTGTAATAAAATTTTGTATTCAAAGACATTTTAACCGAACATGCAAGTAATTAAAATTTGGTGTCCGATGAATGAATAGTGGAAACTCCAGCGCATCGGAACTGCGCATTCAGAAGGTGTATATAAGGAGCGATTCTTAATATGTGGTCAAAATTTCTGTTGCATTTTGATTGTGGATGTCTTATGTTGACTGTAACTAAGGCTTGCCGAAAGATTCGTACTCATTACGAGCATACGTCAGAGTTTGAAAGAGTCTGGTTGGACGAATCGCTACGGCGATTGGACGGTGCTGGCAAGAGTGGGTCAATAACGGCAGATGTCGACGTAGGGCCACAGCAGAACGGGAAGACAGAGCGATTGTCAGAGCAGCTGTCTCAGTACTGGATTCGTCGTTATCAACTATCCAACGTGTGGCCCGCACACATGTGTCCAACATGACTCTCTCCAGACGACAGAGAGCGGAATTTACGCTCCACCGACCGTCACGCCGCTTACCTCTCAAGCCTTTACACCGTCAAGTCCGATTACAGTGGTGCCGGGCTCGATCAACTCGGAACTGCACTGACTGGGGACGTATAGTCTTTAGTGACAAGTCCCATTTCCGACTGTGTCCTGACGATAACTGGAGACGTCCAGGCAGCGTGGGGATCCTGCCCTTACTATCGCACGCCACACTTGCCCATAACAGGACGTTCTGTTCTGGGGTGCCATCTCCTTTGATAGCCGGACCCCTTTGGTGGTCATTTCTGGCACGTTTACAGCACATCTGTATGTAGATGATATCATGAGCAGAGTTTGTCACTGACTGTGCCTGATAATTTTTGTTACTGAAATGAGACAAGATGCGATTCCAGCTTGCAAAATGAGAGAATATCAGAAATAAGAGAATACAAGAAATACAATATACTAGAATATAAGAGAATACAAGCATTCTAAACCTGATAACGAATTTATTCCTTTTACTCTGTTCGATAGACCTTAAGTCCTCGAAGGAAACAGATTGTAATAATTCTACACAAAGCAATCGGGAGGTCAGGCCAGAAAATTCTACAAAATGTGCATATTCAGTCGGCATGTAACCTAAAATAATACATGCCCAAACCAAAATTTTATATGCCCAAACGTATCACTACATTTTTCTTTGTTCTGTTTGTTTATTTATTTTTGTACTTTATCAATTAACATCAAGACAAATTAAATGGACAAGATTTATTATTATATAGGTTAACTTCTTCTAGGATAGAAACCATATGGGTACTATTAGCTTCAGTAGGGTGTCCCGATACAGATACATTTCGAGTTTGAAGAAAATTTCTAATATCTATTATTAAAGTAAACAAGATAAATAAATAAATAAAAAAATAAAAAAAAAAGACAAATGAACAAGAACTTGACAAATGCTGATGAGTTGTGAGCTACAAGAAGTCTGGCAAGATGACAGCCAAATCCAGTGTTCCCACAGGACTTGTTGAAAATCCTTAAATACTTACATGTGGATATGATATTTTTATCTTTCCGACTATAGTTGAAGCTCCCTATTAAGTTTACACTATTGTTGAGGTATCGAGATTGTATCTAGGATATTGATAAAATCACTGAAATAAAAATGGAAATTTATTATTAATTAAAACAAAACAACTAAAAAACCTCCAGAGATCTGTTAAAAGCTTTCAATTTTTTACATGCCCGGGAATGTCTGGCAATAAATTTTTCTGGCCCGGGGGGGATGCTATTCGTTTATACCCACTTCTAGGTGTAGCAGATCAGAGGAAAGAATACGAACCAATGCTGCGTCGATGAGTGACCTTCTCGGCATCGTTCCATAACTAGGGCATCCTCTCTCCGAGGTTGAAGTAGCCGACCTGATGTGTAAGACGTTCCAAACTTTCCCGGATGCATCATAACATTCTGTCCATGATTTCGTTACCAGCGTGAAAAAAATCGTAACTTTTCTCATAAATCATCGTATTCGGGCAGGGTAGACTCAAGATTGTCGCCATGTTGGATTTGCGACGTCGAACTCGTGTATGTGTGTGGGTGCATTATTAGAAGGCTTTTTTTTTTTTTTCCTTCAACTAATATCAAATATCAGTGATAAACTTTTAGAAAACAAAACGCAAGTTTGAATAATATCAATTTTCTTTTAAATTGCCAATTTTCAATATATTGCGAAACAGGGACATGCTTCAGTTTTGGAGAGGGAGGCAGCAATTTTTACAGCCACAAATTGTCATAAATCTTCAACAATTATAAAATATTAATTACATAAATTAATTGCTAATTAGTTAACTAAATAATTAAAATGGATCACTAAATAACCATTCGAACGATTTATAATTTTGCTGCCTTCTCGGAACACCATGCTTTAACATCGATGATTCCACAAAGACTGAAAGAAAATGTACTGATAAAGACACCAATTTTTTGCAGGGAGGTGGGAGAAACCCCCTTTCCCTCTCTTTGCACGTGCCTGTAACGAATTTTTTCAACTACGAAAGTTTTCAAACTTTTATGAAGGATTTCAAAGATACATATATTAAATAATAAGTTCAATACCAATAAAAATTATTGAATTAGAAAAATAAATCAACAAAGTATCTACAAATATAGTCATACCACTTTAACTTATGCAGTTGCTGTGTGCGTATGTTTATTTTTCACATATTAAATGTAGTGATAAATCAAGAATGGTTATTGGTGTTGAGATTGAAGATCTACCTAATTCTTTTAAGTATGGAAAATCTGAAAATAAAAACTGCAATGTAAATTTGAAAAATTAATTTGACATGCGTGATTGAATTATGCCACATGGATTTGAATAATTTTAAAATCCCAAATCGTAATCCTAAAATATAAACACAGGTACACCCACATGCTACATAAGCGTAACAAATGGTATACGCTGCTCGAATCATTTACGATGACTTACAAATGTACCAGAAAACTTACGATTTTTTCACGCTGGTGCCGAAATCATGGACGAAATGTTATGATGCTTCCAGGATCAGTGAAGGTGGCGGATGGTGAGGTGTCCTCCTTTGAAAATGACTGTAGAAGATCGATTACGCTTCTCCAGGGGTGATGCTGCGAAGTATCGGTATGCTAATTCTGTAGGGCCATTCGGGTGATGGTGTACTATCCTCGGATTGCGTTCGCCTACAGGATTTTTTTGCTTTTTTTAGTCTGCTCTTTGCGGTGAGCCTCGTGAGTGAGAAAAACTTTCCTTGAAACATGCTCGTACACACTCCGCGACGTTCTGCTCCTTTGTTCTTCTCTCCTGTTACCTTCCTGTTTTTCCCCTACGAAGAAGACTTTTCCCCTATTTCCTTGGTCTATGCCAGATTCCACTGTCCTCCAAATGACCTTAAAGGAAGCTATGCCCTCCGTTTGGCCTCTTAAGTGTTCCGCTATGTCGGATTAAAGAATTTTAATCGCGACATATTCAACTATATTCCTGGGTCTCCTCCACCTTAATTGCTCTCCGCTCACAACTTCTGGATTTCGAAAAGAAACACGCCAATACATAAAAATATGCCCCATGGCAGAATACACACAAATATAATCCATGACAAGGTACCTAAAAATATAGTCCATGACACAATACACACAAATGGTATGCATGACGGAATGCACGCAACTATTACACGTAATACAGTAGCTGCTAATTTTAATATACATATAATATGGTTGTAAAATTCATACTGCCATTATGGTTATAAAGTTCTTAAAATGGGTAAACGATGCACGCTTATCTTGCCCCCTATACCATATGGTAGTACTGTATTACTGTTTTTTACTTTGGTTTACAACTTATAAGTACAAGTCCTTTCGAATAGTTTCAGTCTGTACCTAGTTTGCTGGAAGACCGGTATGACATAGTGCTGAGCCCCTCCCTTGTGTGTATGTGTTACAATACGTAAAACGTTCGTTTGATTTTGTTTTTATGATTGATTTTCAAGTTTATTGTGGTTTATTCTCTCCTTTCTCGTGTGTACAGGCGAAGGTCTGTCAAACACTCACTTCTTGACCGGAAGGGGGGGGGATAGGGAAGCTTTTTCTTCTCTGTGGTCCTTCTTAATCTTGTCTTGGCATCCCACGAGTTTATTGTCCGCTGTCTGGGTAGAACATCTAGTGAATACTACTATCACCCCCACTCTGTCCGCTAACTTTTGGGGATGTGGGGCTTTTTTCTTTTTTTTTTGCGGGAGACTTTGTACATTCCTTTACTATTGCATAACTTTTTTAATATTCTTTTTTTTTCCCATACATTTATATCAGGGTTGATTTTCTGCCGGCAGAAACTAGTTTTTGCCATGCCAGTGGCAGAAAGTGAGAGAAACTGGCAAAAACTAATAAACATACTTAAAATAGTGTTGTATTATTTAGTAAATGAAAGATTACAAAATATATGTTTATTACAATAATTTAATATATCGTAAAGCTTTATAGTAATTGTTTCAATAATTAAAATATTTTAAAATAATTAAAAAATACTAGAGTACATCAAAGATTTGTTACAAAAACCATCTTTCGCAGGCCATATTATTTAAATTATTAGGTCTGTTTGGTCTTATCTTCTCTGCCTCATTTGATCTTTAGCTATAAAATAAAAAGCAAAAACACTAACAGACTGGCTGTAAAAAAAAGCCTCAATGGTTTATGACTAATCGAATAAGTTGTATTACAGTGAATGAACCACACTTTTTGTTTTTAAGTCTGTTGTAAAGCATGTGGTATCTGCTCAAAAATATTTGAGAAATCGGTACAGACAAGGTGCTTGGCTAAAGGAATACATAAATACTGTGAAGCTACAAATACCAGGCAATATAAAGTGGAAGAACCAGGTAGATTTCTTGGAATTATTCCTAAAGAAACATCCATGTTACTCGCAGATCATGAAAACGATATGGATGATAAAGGAACTTTTCAGGTCATAAATAACCAGATTAATAAAGATGTAAAAATACGTATTGCAACTTTGAAACCTATTGCTGTTGCCTTGTTTGAGATTCGAAAGGTAACTTTTCTATTACAGATGCATGTGAAATTAATCCTAAGTGATAATGATAATCTCATGGAAATGAATCAAAAAAGGGTAAAAAGTAAACTTTATCAGGCAATAACTCAACATCCAGTGGCTGATTTCTAAGTAGGCACACAAGCCTAAGGGTGGCACTTCTCGGGGGTGGCATCAAAGAACTTAAAAATAAAATTTTTCAAACGGGACAATGTTGAAAATGTTCCTTTTTAATTATTGCCTTGTTTCCCCCAACAGTGATGATATAGGAGACTTGCCTACAAGTACAAACTACAGAATCAAAAGGCAAAGGGATATGACCATATTGTTTACATTGCAATATCAGATACTTCCCACCAGAAGCAGGTGTATTTGGTATTAACATGTGGAAATTGCCATTAGTTGTTGATGTTAATTTTCTGACTTCGAGAAAAGCCAGAACAGAAATGTTTTGCATGCGTCATTAAAGGTAAACAAAATGATGGTCAATATTGGCAATGGTTTTTTTGCAATATCAGCCGCATTTGATGTCTATCACAGTTACTGTGCAGTTTTGGGCTCCCCTTTGTTTTGGCTCCCATTTATTTTGATAACACCCCTCTTTCATTACAATTTTATATTATTGTGGGGTTGTTTTTTTTACTACTACTACCAACCAGATCAAATCAGAGGTTCCATGAATGCATACTAAAACTAATGTGGATTCAAAAAATGTCTCGAATTCACGAAGTTGGCGAATATGGTAGCAATAATTTTGAGTTGTATCTTATTAGTTTGAATAATTATATGAAAAATCGTCTTTACATGCAAAACGTTACAAGTATGATGTGCTGTTTTTTGGGGTTTTTTTTACACATATTCCTTTCTTTATAAAGGTGGGAGGGTGCAGCAGTACAGGCTGCGTCTAAGGGCAGCAATTTTATAAATCCACCATTGTCAACGTCATATATGCCAGTTTATATCTTCACCCAAAGTACATGTGATCTAAATTCTCACATAAGCAGGAGGAAAATACTAGGAAATTCTTTAATGTCGTCGACTCAAATTTCGTATTTCACATTATAGCTTTCTGAGCAAAATGAGCTCCTTTTCCTAAAACATACTACTCCAATAAAATCTTAGAAAATGTCCAGATTTCTATGTGGTGGTATAAGGTGTCTCCCACCGAAATAAAGCCACCGTGATTGTGTGCCATGACTGGCAACGAAACAAACCAATAAGAACGCAGCAAATATATTAAGAAAGTCTATATACAAATACATATTTACAAGGAGTAACTCACTCCCTGCCCCACCTGGGCAGGAAAAAAAATGAACGTGTAAAAAAAGAGGGGAAAAAGTGTCCCACCGAAATAAAGCCACTACTGTTAATAGTCAATATATCCGCCATGATTATATATGACTTGGAAAACACGATGTGGCATACCATTTACTAATCCCTGGAGGACAATGGCATCAATATTATCCCAGGCTTCAATGATGGCAGCCTTCAATTCTGCCACAGACTGAAACTCTCTGCCATTGGCATATACAGACCTACTGAGGATACCCCACACATTTTCTTGGGAATTGAGATCAGGGGAAAGGGCAGGCCATTCCATGACATGCATCCCATTATGCAAAAACCATTCCCAGGAGGATTTTGCAACGTGAATGGGGGCGTTGTTCTGCTGGAAAATCCAACTTGGGCCACCAATTCTCTCTGCAAATGGCAGTAAATGAGTTTCTGGCATTTCTTGGTAATCGGTAGCCTTTATGCGGCCTAAGAGAAAAGCCAGGTTGAGTTTACCACTATAGCCAAAGCCTCCCAACACCATTAATGAGCCTCCACCTTACTGTCTTTTGGAGGAGATTTCCTCTTCTTTCCTCATATCATTCCAATAGAATGCAAGGCCGCCTGGGTCATCAAAATTAAGTTTTTTCTCATCTGAGAATATAACACAATGCCACTGGTCCTTCCAGGTTTGATTATATTTGGCCCAATCTACTCTCCTTCGCATGTGGATAGCTTTCAATATGGGCTGCTGTTTCCTTTTTTTATATCGCAAGTTGTTTGTACGTTTTACAATCCGTGACAGGGTTGATTTTGTCACAAGGATGTTATCCTCTTTGGCCAATTGTCTGAGGGAATACCACCTTGTGAAAGAAGATGCACAACACCTTTTTCCTGCCTGGAAGTCATTTTTATGCCTGTACACCTCCTATTTTTATACCTGTACGCAATGCCCTGATGCACAAAATTGTCTATTACGGTTTTAGATCGTTTGATTTGCTTAGATATTTGTCCATGTGAAAGACCTTGTTCCTTAAAAGCTGTTAGCTGGCCTTTTTCGAACTCTGATAGCTGGGTTGCCTTTCCCCATTGCAATACTGCAGGACAAATAGAAAATACAACCTTCTGAAGTCTGCACAACGTTCGACTGGGATAGAACAGGTAAGTTATTTGACAACTTCCTGACGTCATAAACCTGTTTACCTGTAGCAGCTCGAATGTTGAGAGTTACCCAAAACACTAATAAGGATTGTGGCTTTATTTCAGCGGGACACTTTTTTTCCTCTTTTTTTTTACACATTTTTTTCCTGCCCAGGTGGGGCTGGGAGTGAGTTACTCCTTGCAAATATGCATTTGTATATAGACTTTCTTAATATATTTGTTTTGTTCTTATTGGTTTGTTTCGTGTCCAGTTACGGCATATAATCATGGTGGCTTTATTTCGGTGGGACACACCTTAGTTTAAAGAACACTGCAAATGAAGATTTTGTAACTGTTTGTGTACTGATATTACCTGTACTGGTGGGCTTGGAAGAATAGTTTTCTTAAGCTATTTGTCTATTCATAATAAATTAAGAAATTGTTTGAATTAAGGAATAGCATCGAAACTAATCTTTTGCTGTAGATTGCATCATTGGAAAGATCAGCCTGAACTTAAATGCTAATTAATTTGCTATGATGCAATCGTTGAGTAAATACTATAAACAGTGTAACTAAATCTATTTTATTTTAAAATGCATTCTTTTTTGCCATTTGGGGTATTTTAGTAAGTTTTTATCGCACAAAACGTTTATTTTCTGGGTTTCTGCGGGTTATTGCCACTTTTGTGACAAACTAGTTTCTGCCATCCTGGTTTTAACCGCCTTGGCAGAAACATGCCAACCCTGATTTATATATATACTAATATGTGGTTTCCCCCACTAATTCCCTCTGCATAGTCTACGTATACAACTTTTTGCATGCATTATTGTAATCGAACTCTCATCTAATCTATTTCTAACACACTACCCCTACCTAATGTTTTTGAGAATCATGTTACCGACTCTTTTGTACTTGATTAACGTTCTTTTCTGAACTTTCTGCCTAAGATCCAAGAGATGTATCTTTCTCTTGACTCTTCCCACAGTTTGATTATCGTATTTCCTTTAGCCTCATCCTTATCTCTGTCAATCGAATTAACTTCCC
>QLNU02014994.1:7733-20298 GCA_006491805.2 Dysdera silvatica
CAGAAGCTCTCATATGGGCGCCCATGGATGTTAAAAGGCAGTACTAATATGTAATTGAACATATGGCCTTTAATATTGTATACCGAAATTTTTTTAATCATTTATTAGTTGCCATTGGAGGATCCAAGGGGGGTGATGGGGTTATGCCGCCCCCTTCGTCCTGGATTATATCATGGGAAAATGAAATGAAAAGTACCGGACTCCTGGCTAAAAATAGTATCTAAAAATAGGAGTCTGAAACAAATCGTCCCCACATGTGAAAGATTTCTTGATCCGTCATTGTCGGTTACAGCGTCAAAACAATGGTAGCAGTGGTAACAATATTCCTTCAACCGAGTTCAGCTGTGTTTTCTGATTTTTCGAAAAAAATGAACTGAAGGTGTTCCTCTGATTCTTTGTATTCAGTCGCAATTCCGGTTATCCGTCACCGATCAATTCTTGTAGTGCAATGGTGCCTTAAAAGCTAGGCCAGCAATGGCTTAGTGTGAACGCGTTATGAGAACCATTGGGATTTTTTTTCAGTATTGTGCGTTCGCACAGACCTGGCGACTGATACCGTTAGCAGACGGGTTAGTCCATTGCAGTTTAGGGAAGGACGTCTTGCCGAAACTGTTTTTTCATGCGGGAAAAGCCAGTTCCTTCAAAACTTTCTTCCCTAAACTGCAATGGACTAACCTCAGGATTCGTACGGTACTTAAAAACCTTAGAAAGTGCTTATTTTTTATTGCTATCATCATTATTTTTTTTTTATCATTTCCAGTGCTTAAGAAGTGCTTATATTTACGACGATCTCCAAAGAAAAATACTCATTTTGCCCTTTTCTTCTCAAGACCATTTCCCCCGAGCCCTTTGAGCCGCCTTTGTTCAGTCCTAATATTGCTGATACAGTAGTGCGGCCCATGGGCCTACAAGAATAAGCAAAATTGGCCCTTGGACTGAAAAAGGTTGAAGACCCCTGCCTTAGGGGCTTATAAACTGTGCATTGCGGCTCGTGTTGGCTAACATTTTACATGACACATGTTATATAGTCAAACCTCGGTAAGACGAACACGCTTAAGACGAATTACTTTTAATACGAACCGTTTTCTGAAGTCCCGTCAGATCGTATAGCATATTATCCTTCCCGAATAAGACAAATTATTGTTCATACGAACAGATTTGCTGTTCCCCTTGGTGTTCGTTTTAACGAGGATCGACTGTGTTATAATATTCTTAACATATGTTTGAACATTTTTGTATAAGAGAGCTTTCAAGTATTACTTAAGCAATATTTCGGCCATTTTAACACCCCCTCCCGTTAAGCAAAAGCGAACATTGGCCAACGTAGGAAAATAAGACCAACGGCAACCCCCAAGGTGCTTACGTAATATTTGAACGCGCCCTAATCGGAAGCCGTTGAAAATGTAAAAAAGGTGAAAGGAAGTCGGAAAAACTCGAAAAATCCATGTCTTGGGTAAAAGATTAGATTCTTCGAAAAACTGCCGATTCTTGCGCCACGGGATCTTAGGTATCCTTGCGCCACAAAGTACAAGCAAATATTTTATCTTGGGCATTTTGTTTCCAAACAAACCTTGATCCTCTTTGATATCTGTGTTTAGAATCTTCCACTATGTGACGGATAGAAGCAATTATCAAGTCCGTGTCGATTGCTTCCTATTACAGCAATACTTGCCTCTCTCAAATTTTGCAGGAATAAGTTATTTTTTCTTTCTCTTTTAACAGAAATTTCGAAGTATGGTGATTTCTGTATACATGTTTAATTGAAGTTATTCCATTGATATGTAATAACAAGTATAGGTGTAAATAAAATATTTGTGACATATCTCGACATAGTATGTTAATAGTTTCTGATTAATAGTTTAATAACAATAGTTAATAGTTTAATAACAATAGTTAATAGTTTAATAACAATAGTTAATAGTTTAATAACAATAGTTAATAGTTTAATAACAATAGTTAATAGTTTAATAACAATAATAAATAGTTTTTAATTGCCACAAAGGGAAAGGGAAAACTGACCATTTTCTCTTATCATTTACCATCCTTCTTCCACCCCCATTGTCCGAAGTTCTCATCCCCTACTGAAAGGGCCAGAAGGAGGCGTGGTCCATTTGTTGATTTCCGAGAAAGTAGCGATATGCATCAGTTATATTTCTATTCTATCATCTGCGTGACATTACGACTGTTGATATGCAAAAGATGTGTCTCAGCAGTCTTCAAATTTTTAATTTGCGAGCAGTTCTTATTGTGCTTTTTACAGGTTACACCACCAATTTCCCCAGCAGTTTCAACTATTGTCTTAACAATGTTTTCATTTGCTTCTGAGATATCACTTTCATCAATAAGTCCTTCCAGTGCAGAAAAGCGATTTTTTAATTCCAACTTGAATGCCTCGGTATTTACTTTCAGTTTCATTAGATCCACCCTCTTACTTACTTGTTTCCTAATGAGCTTCTGTCGTTCTAATTTAGTATTTAAGTGCACTTTACATCTCACCATTCGATGATCACTTCCAGTATTAAATCTGTTCAGTACGCTGCAATCTTCAATAATTGATTTCTTGTTTGCCAGGATATAGTCAATTTCGCTGGTTCCTCCATTGGGGTGTTTCCATGTCCATTTTCTTTGCGGTTTCTTCTTAAAAAATGAATTCATGATGCTAAGATTTTCAGCTTCTGCAAATTCGATGAGTTGATCGCCACGTTCATTCCTTTCCCCATATCCGTATTTACCAACCGATGTCTCTCCTTGTTCCTGTTGTCCAATTCTTGCATTGAAATCCCCCATGATGAGCTTGATATGTTGTTTCCCTTTGGTGTGTAACTCTTTGATTTCTTCATAAAATTCTTCAACCTCTTCGTCGGTATGGCTTGATGTTGGTGCATATACCTGTACTATCTGAAGTTGGTATCGCTGGGTTAGTTGAACAACGAGCCTCGCTGCTCGATCTGATGTACTTTCAACTTCCAGAAGACAGTCTTTAATTCTTTTGTTGATTAAGAAGCCAACACCACTTGTTCTTCCAGTTTCCGTTCCTCTATAATAAAACAAATGTCCACTTTTAAGTTCCACCAACTCTTCACCTTTTCTTCTAACTTCACTGAGTCCTACAATGTCCCATTTGATCTTGTCTAGTTCCTCTTCCAATTCCTGAAGTTTTGCTTCAGAAGCAAGGGATCGTCCATTAAACGTATCCAAGGTCAATAACAAACGGCAGCCTGGGAATATATATATATATATCTACTTCAGTGTTTTCTAGAATTTTTTCAATTTAAAAAAATAAAAAGTGTTATGTATTTAGTGTGGCTATAAATATTATTTAACGTAAAGGGAAATCAAATTGATTATAATTAAATACATTTTATTTAATTTTGAAACCAAAAAGTTTATACTTTTTACTATCAAAATAATTTATAAAACTCTAGAGTGTACTATACTGCAGGCTATTATGATTTTAAAAAGATATCGTTTACAACGACCATCGGTTATAACGACCGAATTTGCACGGTCCTTTGAAGATCGCTATAATCGATTTTCCCTGTGGTCAGATTTTTTTTATCCCCCGTTGTGTAAAAGTTTGATTTTCACCCTGCTTAAGATCCCCACCTCTCTCTGGATACGGGCATGGTACAACCGCATTTTCATCTTGAAATTAGAGTGAACGAATTTTTCCCAAGGCTTTATTGTTTTAAATGCAGAATGGGTGAAAGGAAAAAATCTTTGTACTTCTTTTGTCCTTTCACTTTTGAACAATTCTCCTTTCTGAAAGCATTTCCTCCAACAATGGCCTTAGATATTGATTTTTGGACTTGTAATTTCGTTATAGTTGATTGGTTTTTGACATAGGAGTGCTTTGTTTTTCGATTATGTTTCGTTTCGGTGTGTTCGTTCGTTTGGTTCTTCCTCGTTGCAGGTAACATTACTTTAAACGTGGGCTTAGGAATGGCGCTTTAAACGCACTGTAATTGCATATGTATAATGTTGCCGGCGAAGTGTGAAGGCAGGCATTGTATAGAATGTCTAGATATTTTTAGGCAGAGTATGAAATGTCTGTTTTATTTTAATACGTTTATACTTTTCTACGCAGTACTTAGGGAAAGTATCTAGGCATTATATTGAATGACAAATAATATTTCTGCAAAATTGGAAAACAGGCCTTTGTTGAAAAAACTGCATATGAAATGTAAGAAATGCAAGATACGGAATTTTCTGTAGAAAGGGAAAAGGATCAGTGCTTTACCACTTATTGCTACAAAGTATATTGGAATGGGATTTAAATTGCACTTAGTTGTAGTTTTCATACAAAAACACTCCAAATTTCGGTACTTGGTCTTGCAACTTGTCTTCACGAGTCCTCTGCCGCTACCCGTTGACTGAGCAGAAGCGGCTGATTGGAGAGCTATTCTGCAGTTGGGAACGTTTCCAATACTCGGTAAGTTCGTGAGACATAAAGTGAATTGTCATTTGACATAGAACTGCTGAAGGAATTTTAAACTAACTCTAAGTCGGTAAAAACCGTAGTCTATCGTACTCTGAATAACCAGCCGTAGGGCCGTGCCTATGGGGTGGCGAGCTGGGCGGCCGCCCGGGGCCGCTAAAACAATTCAACGCAATCGCCAAGAGATAAGTTTTTAGTGGCCTTTATATATTTTCAAGAGTATTTTGTCAATTGGCCTTTTATGTGTGACGTTGTATTTCCTACAACTCTCATGAAACTTCTAAATCGTAGTCAAAATAAATATACACGTTATTAGTCAAATGCATTATCATCAGTAGACTATGCACGTTATCACGTTTGCTGTGGTGTCCTTACAACCACTACACAGACCTCGGGTTTCCGACAAAAAAGAACCTATTGCAATGTTCTGGGAAGGAGAAATTTATAATTACATTGCATTGGTTTTTCTTAGTGTTTATATATAATGCGGCGGTAGACCTAAATAAAACCTTTTACCTATCCACAACATCACAGTTAAGCAAGAAATACCACGTGATTGATAAAAATATCGCTGGCTAACTTTGTTTAGAAACGTTTATTTTGAGCTTCATTATCTTCTCTTTACCTTTGGCATTTGGACCAGTGAAAAACTTTATTTTGTAATGTTAAACCTCGGTCAGTTTTTTCTTTAATGGTTGTATTACGTTAAAAAATTTTGGAGGGCCGCTAACGCACGCGAAAACACGCTCCTGGGCAGCAGATTGCGCGAGTTCACTCATCCGTTGTCGACGTCTGGGATAGGAACTAGCACAGTGGCCTCCATAGGTGCTGGAGGAAATTTTGTGTCGGAATCTATTTTTTCCCCCCCTATATTTCCAAATTTAATTTAGATGGGATTTTACCTTCAACATTATTCTCACTACTGAAGCAAAGAGTACACAAAATATTAACATATACAAACTTTTATTTTATGCTTTACCTTTTGGGTCTCTATATAATACCTAGGTGATGTGTGAAAATCTATTGGTTTCAAACTTTGACATCCCACTTTCGGCATTTTATAGGAGCCTAAAGTATTCTATACAATGCATAAGGATGATAAGTTTTATTTATTTTTTCACTTGTACAGTATAATATATTTATATTATATTTATTATTTACATTGAAAATATAATTTTATTATAATGTATATATATTAATTATAATATATATTATTTTAGTTATATTTATATTGAAAGATATTATTACCCTACACAGGGATAATACGTTGGTGTCAAATTTATTTGTAATAAATATTATACATTACATAATTTCTTCTTTCAATAGGTGGAAACAATTTAATCATACAAGGAACGGTCCCGTAGAAAACATCTTCTTGAATATAATAAACCTAGGAGAATAGATTAATCAAAAGCAACCACACCAAGTTAAATGCAAAAATTAATCTATTTGATAGTAGTACCCACAATCCACCAGATCATTAACTACATTATAAATTTAATTTTTTACGAGACCAGTGTTGAGATCAAGTGCTCTCTTAATTTATTTTTAAATTTATTAATTCCGTTTAATTTTTTAATATTCTCTGGTAATTTATTACAGAGGGTAGAACCCTTGAAAATAATGTTACTCCTCCCCTGTTTCGGTTCTTACTTTCGGCAAGGTTAAGCCATTAAATTTTCGACAAGTATTTCTTTCTCTTTCATTATATTTAATTTTTTTTTTAACTCCAAGTGCTTGTTTTCCGTAATTCTTTCGAACATTGTAATTAAAATACAGTATTCGTGTATTCAAATGGTATGATATTCCATTTTATTAATATATTTTTCCAGTTCATTGTATTATCCTTGTTAATTAGTTTCATTTTTTTTTCCATATATTTCCATTGACTATACCAACACATCTCCCCATGTGTTGTGCATTCGCGCAGACATGACGCCTGATACCGTTAGCAGACGGATTAGTCCATTGCAGTTTAGAGAACGGCGTCTTGCCGAAACTGGCTTTTCGCGCGGGAAAAACCAGTTCCTCCAAGACGGCCTTCCCTAAACTGCAATGGACTAACCAGTCTGCTAACGGTATCGCGCGTCAACTGACCGCGAACGCACAGTACAGTTACAATGCATGAGATGTCTTTGTATCATGGAATAATAAAGGTCAATACAAATTTTATCTCGATAGTATGTAAAATAAAATACGCCTTTTATACTTTAAAAACGTCCTAAAAACGTCTAGGCATTGTATAGAATCCCCGCCTTTCACACGTGGCCGTTAACACTTAACATAAAGAAAAGTTAAATGTTTAAAATTAAAAATAAATTTAACCTTTGCAAATGTTTGTTTAATTTTAACGTTTTTTTAAATTCAGTGAGGGAAAAGTTGGCGAAGTAGTAGTTCGTATGGCATCGGATAATTCCAAATATAAATAAAATTTGTATGTGTGTTTGTTTGGATTTTTTATGGCGCAAGAGCATCTGGGCTATACTGCGCCAAAATTTGTAATAATTGAGTGTAGATATATGTATGCGTATTGATTTCACCGTAAAACTACTTACTCGGCATTCGCGCTCAGTTGGTGCGTGATACCGTTAGCAGACGGGTTACGCCATTGCAGTTTAGGGAAGGCCGTCTTGGAGGAATTGGTTTCTCCCCGCGCGACAAACCAGTTTCGGCAAGACGCCCTTCCCTAAACTGAAATGGACTAACCCGTCTGCTAACGATATCAGGCGTCAGGCCTACCCGAACGCACAATAATTTGTTTTTAAAGGGGAAAAAAAAAAAAGGTTTGATTTCGTGTGGATTGTTAGTTTGATATAGCTGTTCTTATTACATGTTTCGCATTTTTGTAAGGCATACGGGGGGGGACCTTCGCTAACAGGAAATAGAGGTCGTTATTTGTAGATATGTATTTCTGCATGGAAATGCGAAAATAATTGAGTGTCTAAAAAAATGAACAAAACATCAAATAGAGAGGTTTGTTTGATTGCGTTTCATTGCACTGAAGACAGATAAACTTCATGACAAAGGTGGACAACATGATTATCATATTACGTATACTGGATTGAAATAAATGATCATTAACATTTCCAAGTTTGTGAAACGAAAATGAAACCTTAAACGTAGATCCTCTCATGCTCGCGATGGCGTAGGAAATGGGGGCTTGCTGGCTCCGGCCCCATTAATCATTGATCAAAATGCATTTTCTCTAAGACCGCATCACATGTTCGTCTTTAAAGCTACTTCAGCGTCCCCCCAAAATTTTTGAACTGCTACGCTACTGCTCATGTTGGAGAAATAGTATTCCTCCCCATATATATACAGTCGAGCCTCGTTACGTGAACATGCTTAACGCGAATTATTTTTAACGCAGTTTCCTGAAGTCCCGCTAAGATGAATTACTTAATAACTCGACCCGTAATCCTTTCCGGAAAACGCGAATTACTTTTAACACGAACAAGCTCTTTGTCCCCGTGAGTATTCGCTTTAACGAAGTTCGACTGTACTCCATACTTAAGCACGTAATTTCCGATTTAAGACAGTAATTTCCGATACAGTCGAACCTCGTTAACACGAACACGAAGTGAAACGACCAACCTGTTCGTGTTAAGAGTAGTTCGCGTTATCTGGACAGGGCGGGTCGTATTACTAGGTTATTTATTTCATCTAGTTGCCATATACAGTGAAACTCACTGGCGGAAAAAATTCCGTAGTATGCAGGTTTCCGCCTTATGGAGGTCACATGTAAAATATATACATAGTTAAATTCAGTGGTAAGAGGACTGCATATGCTTTTTTTTTTCTTTGTCGTATCTTGCGAACTTTAAGATTATATTTTCCTTTTGATAAAAATATTTATTTTATCACTGCATTTTATTTTTATTAATTTTAATTTTCGCACTATTTTGTGGTTTTAGTACTTACGATCAATATGGTACAAAACTTCACTCTAACTATACATGCCTATTATATACAAAGAGTCTATTATGTAAGCTTAAATTGATAAAGTACCTCCCTTGTAAAGATAATGATTCCCTTGTATAAAGGTACTCTCCCTTGCTGTAGGTTCCAAGACCATGGCAAATTCTGTCATGACCCCAAATGGAAGTCTGTATCACCACTGAAATAACACCATTGCGATGAAGTGTATATAGTATACAATTATACGTAAATACAATGGAGTTGTGGCTCTGTAACTTACCCCATTGCAAGCCAGTAATCCCACTCCTTATGTGGCACCTGGGTATGCCTATAGTAGTCTGACAAACATAGGCGTTGGCAGAAAGTTCATAAGGGGGGGGTGTTATAAACTTAAGGGAGGGGTTACAGAGCTATAAAAAAAATACCATCAGTAATATTTAATATTTTTTTTAATAATGCCCCGTCGCGCAGACCATTTGAGACTACTTCGCGACCACCGTGTGGGAACCATTGCCTTAATGGGAAATTTCAATCAGTTGGCAAGAAACACACACACACATTGCGCTGTTCGTTTACGTCTTGTCGATTAGCTGCCGTTGAAAAAAAATTGTTCAGCCAACTGAAAAAATGTTCAGATTGATGAGACTGTACCTTATTATTAAAACTCGACAAATCCCGTTGCCGTCTAGATTTCTGCAGTTGACGATTAAGACATTCTCCTTTCCTACTAGGCGCCTGCCAGTGACGTAGGCGGGAGGGCTCAAGCACCCCCCATTGGATATCAAAACACATTTTCTCAAAGGCCGTGTCACATAATCTTCTTTAAAGTCACTTGATCCCACCCCCGTGTTTCGAATTGGTACGTTACTTCTAGGTTCCTTTGAAGCGTGCAAGTACCTTTCTTGTGTGAAGGTGGTCAGATTCGTAATCGCCAACTACAAAAATCTAGTCGCCAATGGCAACCGGATCTTTAGAACCCTTGGTTAAAAGACTAGATACAATTTATTTTATATAAATCGAACACTACGCAGATTAAATCAAACAACAATGTCAATCAATCAACGTTTATTGGCGTAGTGATACCAACGCCGATGGTATGGCGTGATTAGATGGTGAAACGTTCGAAAGAAAATAAATATTTCTGCCTTCGGTGGGACCTGAACCCACGACCTTCCACTTGCCGGGCGGATGTTCTACCCACTGAGCTACGAAGGATAACATATAATCTCTTTACGAACTTATATATACTGTTGCCAATTATTTTGCAGAATGGTGCAGTACATAGATTACTATTTAAACCAAATTGCTACAATTTAATACCAGTCTCTTTGCAATTTGGTTTAAATAGTAGTCCATGTACTATACCATTCTGCGAAATAACTGGCAACAATATATATACGTTCGTAAAGAAATTATATATTGTCCTTCGTAGCTCAGTGGGTAGAGCCTCCGCCCGGCAAGTGGAAGGTCGTGGGTTCAGGTCCCACCGAAGGCAGAAATATTTATTTTCTTTCGAACGTTTCACCATCTAATCACGCCATAACATCGGCGCTGGTATCACTACGCCAATAAACGTTGATTGATTGACATTGTTGTTTGATTTAAATACAATTTGTTGAAAGTTTTTTTGTTTTTTTAGCGGGTTTCAATAGATATTAAACCCACTATTGCTGTTGGTTTTTCTGTCTGTACGCAATGAAAGGGCAAGGGTCTTCTGTAAATGCAATAATTATGGTTGTTGTTAATGCTGAAAACCTACCGAGTTACTTGAGAATTAGATAGTTGCGGATTAGAGCGTTGCGAATTAGAGTTCCCGAATAGAGGGTGCGGATTAGAGATTTGAAGAGTTTGAAATGCATTTCTGAATAACATTTTTGATATGCGTTAAACCCCCACCCCCCTTCTCTTTCTCTCTCCCCAAGTGACGCTTTGTTCGTCAATTTAGGACCTTGCTTTCCACGTGTTTTGTAGTCCTCATCTTTAAGCGCAAGATTGCGGTGGGCGGAGCTACCGCGTGATCGATTCCTTTCGTTGTGAAAGGTATTAATGAAGCTATTCGAAATCTGTGTAATCAAAGAGGTGATAATAATGCACGTTTCGAAATATTGCGCCTGCTGAAAACCTATTTCTAGTTTCATGTGAATCGTACATGGCTTGTTTTGAGCACTTCATTTAGCCAGGTTTGGTTGCTATTACGAAATGTTCGTTCGTTGTTTTGTTTTTTTTAAACGTAATCTAAATTGAAATCGTGATGAATTTGTGTATGTGTGTATAATTTCACAGATTTTTCTTTCCGGACGTCAGAATTTTTATTTCCAAAAGAAATTTTTGTTTCGAAATTCTATGGCTTACAATTTTTGACATTTTTATTAAATACGTAATAATTCCGACGCTCACATTTTATAGAGCAGGGTTGTCCAACCAACCTTTTTGAGCAGCGAGCCGATTAAAAAATTTTCGTAGGTCTCGCAAGCCAGCAGCTTCAGCGATTTTTGTTTAAAAATAAATAAATAAACGCTGTCTTCAGAGTTTCTTCCTGTTATTTATTTGTTCGTTTAAGATATGGGAAGGGGTCATCCATGCGGTTTTTACCGATTTCTGAAAAAAAAAATTTTTCTTTTTTTTCCTCCCCAAACAGTTCTTGTCAGGCTGGATTAACCCTGTTGGCGGGCCAGATTGTATCCCGCGGGCCGTATATTGGACAACCCCGGACTACAGCGTTTTGTTTTTAGGAGAAAAAAAAAGGCATTGTCCCCGACCTAGACTCGAACCAAGATCTCTCCGTTTATCCCCAGACTGCTAGGCCATCAAGGACAGTGTTGGCTTGGAGGAGGGTAATAATATCTTGCAACATCGTTTTTAAAGGTGGCTGCAGAAGGGGAGTGGAGGGGGGAGTTTTGTTAACATGACGTGAATCGAATAAAAAAATTATTAGGTTTGTGAATCCGTGGAAGGAATATGTTGTTAATATTTGATATATATATATGAATCGATAAAGAATTGTTAATAAAACTTGTGAATTATGCCAGAACGTGAATTAGCGCCCTGCCTCCATAGTGAGGGTACAGAACTGACGATATATCAAATTATTCACTGATTTGTTTAGTAAATAATTTGGCACACTGTATAGACAGAAAGCAAGCCCACTACAAAGTAGTTTTGGGGGGGGGTAACAGTGGTGCTTATATATACACTGGAACCTGCCTAAAGTGACCACCTTTGACACTGTACTGCAATGGTCACCATAGACAGGTGATCACTACATTATACACGACAGGTTTTAATATAGGCGTAAGTCCCTACCAATTTTCTCTTATAAAAGTGGTCGATTTACCAGGTTTCACTGTACGTAGAATACATAACGTTTTTGTGGATCGTACGTTAAATATTCTGTAAACGGGATTTTTCTTTCGAAAGAAAAAAGCGAAAAGGACGAGAGAGAAAGAAAATGAAGCATGTCGAGGAGCTGAGGGAAGTTCAACGCATGATCAGCGATGAGTCATCGTGGAAACGTGACGTCACTGCTGAGTGACGTGAAGGAATGTCATCCCAGATTCAATCTCCTCACCCTCCCCTGTGTATTTACACACGGATGTCTTGTCTTGCATGATGTCGCATATTTTCTCATGGTTTTGGGGGGCAGGACGATGCTTCATGATTTTATGTCGTGCTAACTCCCATCTGTCTGTGTGCGCTTATGTATAAATATATTATTAAAATAAATAAATAAATAAATACGCACATGTATATTCCTCATAGGATTTAAGGAAGCGGTTATAATGGTACATCCTTTTTTGTAGAGGCTGCCTCCCTTCAGGTGCCACTCGCACGGCATAGGCGTGCGCTGAAACTTCATAAGGGGGTTACGGGCTCAATGGACGAGTTACAGAACTACAACTCTATATATTGATATGTATATATACAAAAGTTCATCGCAATGGGGGGAGGTTACAACCCCCATCAACACTCCCCCTGCGTGCACCAATGCATGTATCTTGTGTGTCTACTTGACAATCCGGCTCTATATTATAATGTTTAGGTATAGTAACTCTCCCATTACTGAATCTCGAGGAACCGAGAAAAGTCGTTATTCAGAAAGTGTGTTAATGTTTCCTTTCACCATCCCAGGTTTAGGAGTGTCGATACATTTGATAAATGCATCGGCGTGTTTAGAAATAATTACTATTATTACACTATACAATAATTTTT
>QLNU02014995.1:1728-13854 GCA_006491805.2 Dysdera silvatica
TTGTTTTGTGGTTTTACGGCTCAAAGACTACAATGGTCATGCTGCGCCGGGACCTACTGTTTTCCGAGGAATCTGAACCTCTTATGGCCTAGGGAACCAAACCCCGGACTACAGTGAGCAGTGCGATCTTCATGATATCTCTGAGTGCTATAAAAAGTATGAAGAAAGGAAGAGCCCCTGGCGATGATGGCATTACATTAGATATCTTAAAAGAAACTAGAGAACATATAGAAAATATACTTGCAAAATTCTTTAACAAATGTCTTAACCATGGTAACATACCAAACCAATGGGATTTTGCAACTGCATAAAAAAGATGATAAAGAGGATTTGAAAAATTACCACCCAATTAGCTTGTTACCTTTTATTTATAAAATCTTCACAAAAATGCTAACACATCGCCTACAGAAAAAATTAGATGCAGCTCAACCAAGAGAACAAGCTGGATTTCGAAGTGGATTCAGTACAGTGGACCATATTCAAGTATTAAGAGAATTAATTGAAAGAACACATGAATATGAACTTCCATTGTGTGTTGCATTTATTGACTATGAGAAGGCCTTTGACTCTATAAAAACATCAGCAGTCATCAACTCTTTAAGATCAACAGACATTGAGGATGTGTACATTGACATGGTGAAACGTGTGTATAAAAATGCAAGTGCAAAATTTCGGTTACATAAAGATACCAAAACTATCAAACTTGGCAAAGGGGTGAGGCAGGGAGATACCATTTCTCCAAAACTTTTTACTTCTGCTTTACAGATGATTTTTCAGCTGATAAATTGGAATAACAAGGGAATAAAAATAAATGGTGAATATTTAAATCATCTGCGGTTTGCTGATGACATTGTTATTTTTTCAACGGACCCATTAGAACTCCAAGACATGGTACAAGAGCTCTCAACTAGAAGTGAAGAAGTTGGACTCAAGATGAACCTACAAAAAACTAAGATCATGTTCAATAATTTTGTAGAGGAAACAAAAATACAAGTTGACAACACTGAGCTAGAAATTGCTGATTCATATATTTACCTTGGCCAGCTGATTTCAATGGATGGCAACATTATGAAAGAACTCAACAGACGTATTAAACTTGGCTGGAGTGCATTTGGAAGAAACAGTTTTATCCTGAAGGGGAAATTGCCTTTGTGTCTAAAAAGAAAGGTCTTCAACCAGTGTGTATTGCCAGTCCTCTCTTATGGATCAGAGACATGGAGTCTAACAGTTGGAGCAATACGAAAGTTACAGACAACGCAAAGGAGCATGGAGAGGTGCATGCTTGGAATAACTAGGAGAGATCGAAAAAGAAACACTTGGGTGAGAGAGCAAACTAGAGTAGAGGACATCATTGTTAAAGTAAAAGGGCTGAAATGGCGATGGGCTGGGCATATTGCAAGAAGAACTGATCAACGATGGACAACAGAAATTCTGAACTGGATTCCAAGAGACCACCGAAGACCTAGAAAACGTCCTCAAACTAGATGGGTGGATGAAATAAGAAAACAGGTTGGGGTGACGTGGAAGCGAATTGCTCAGGATAGACTTGTGTGGAAAGCATTTGGAGAGACCTTCATCCAGCAGTGGATAGATAATGGTTGAATATGATGATATATATATATATATATATATATATGTAATGGAGGTTGGGGTGACATGGAAGCGAATTGCTCATTATAGACTTGTGTGGAAAGCATTTGGAGAGACAGCAATGACAGCAGACATCCAGCAGTGGATAGATAATGGTTGAATATGATGATGATGATATATATGTAATATGTATGAAATTTTGTGTAGGTAATTTCTATTGTTATACAGAATCCCTCCCCATATAACAGATGTCTTTTTAGTAGAAAATGTGTTATGGATAAAGGATAAAGTCTATAAAAATTGAATCAACTACAAATTACCCCCTTAAAAGCATTGTATTCCAATTTTATCAAGATTTTTTAATTTCACACTTTTCCGAGGTAAAATTAGGTCTGTTTAATTTTAGGTTGTACCCATAACATGTGCATTATTGGGAAATACGTGTGCAAATTAAATTGCATTATTAGAATGTATAAATCTGTATCCTAGTGTGGTAATAAAATGTAGGAGAATAAACCTGTGATGAAATATAAATTAAGAAAAATAAAAACATTTAATGCAGTTATTGATATGCTTTCTCCATTATAATAGGAAAGTTCAATATAACCTAAAAAAAGTAACTTTGTAATCACAAAGTTCAATTATGTGAAAATTAGTAAAGACATTCGTGTTTTAAATGAAGACTTCACTATTTTCTAAACTTTAATTTAACCAATTAAGGCCCGGAATTAAACCATGGTGTTTTTTAAAAGAACTAGTTGTTCCATCTTCTAGGGTCCTCAGGAAGGTTCTGTACGAATTTAAGCATTATTGTAATTAGGCTTGTGTTTGAAAACAACCTTCCCATTTTTCGGACATTGGCCATCATTCACCATAGTGGCTCGTAACATGCTGTCCCATTTCTAGCACATTGACCACTAGTCACAGGAAGCAAAATTGTATCTTTGAGTTAAGAATAGAGAAAATCATCTTTTTATTGTAAACAAAGAAGATGGCATAATTTTTATTATTTTTCATAAAATGTTCGTTTTATAGTATATTCTTATTGAAAATAATAATTTGAAATAAGTTTTGGCTTATATTTTAAATGATTGCTGAGGGGATTAAAAATTCTACATGTCATTTTTTATACTTTATAAAAGCGGTCTATATTTTGAAAGTTTTAAGTTTCATTTGAAATGGAAATTTTCAAAACAGACACCATGAAGGGAAATATCACATCTACTGCACATTTTTTTGGATTTCTTCTTGCATTGTGTACAATGCCGTTGAGTCTGGATAACTTTTACGAAATAATTTCCACAGTTGTACCTCAAATCTTCACTCACTTTTTCTTTTAGCAGCTTGTTCCTTTGTGGACCAGGTCGCTTGTGGTTTGAAATAGATCTTTTAGAAATCAAGATTAAAACAATTCGCCTTTTGGTTTCAAGCAAAGTAAGATCTTCATTTTTATTTACAAGGTTGTTTATTCAATAGCTATATTCAGCATTTGTGAAAAGATGGGAAATTACCATTTCTTTCTCCAGATTCTTGTTCTCTAGCGACACCTTTTTATCAAGCATATCAACAGCTTCCATTCATTTGTTATAATCAGCTGTAACTTTTGGCATTTGAACAGTGATATCCTTTTTTAACTTTTGCAAATAGCATGTAGTATTACCAAATGGAAAAATCAAACTATAATTTGCTGCAACAGAAACAGGAATATTGTTATGCCACTTCGTTACTAAAACTTTGCTGTGATTAAACCTATAGTCCACGAATCTTCTTTCGGTCTGTTTTCTCCATTACTTTGGAGGAAATCAGAGGACACTTTTTTGCACGGTTCTCCTGTGTACCTGTCGCTTTCGGGCTTCTGTCACCTAAAATTTTCAGGACGTCAATGATGGTCAAATTATCGATCTATATTTTAATTTTAGAAAATAATTCAAATTAGTTCAAAATATAAATACATTTTTTATGAAAATAAGGCGCATTTAATGTTTTTGAAAAAAAAAAGTAATTTAGCAACTTCGGGCCAATGTTCCAAAAATGGAGTGCAAAACTCAAACTAATACTATACTTATGTATACAATTTTAATTGCTAATTTTACTTTTCATTATGTTTACTGATGATTAATGAAGGTAATTCATAAACACACCCATCCCTATCCGCTGAGAGATTGATACTGAAGACAATCATGTGAGTTACACTCAAATTACCCAACTTCATCACTTTTTGGCATCAAAATTTTATTATTTTAACACTTTTGCATTCATTTTTATATTATGGTTAGAATACCTGATTAATAAGCTGCTGAAAAAAGAATAGTTATTTGCAATTGTCATGGTTTTAAAGTCATATGAATGTGCGTTCCAAACAAGGGACATTGGCTGTTAATGGGTTAATAGTGAAAGTTAATTAGAAAGGTTCTAAACTTTCTGGCTTTAGTGATGTTTTCTATGTAGTTAATCAAGGAATTTATTTTTTAGCTAGACCACGTTCCCAATCTTCGACTACTACATCATCATCATCACAACCATCTGTAAGTATTTTGCTTTAATATCACTAGGTAAAGAAAAGTGAGCTCATAATCATTGAAAACTTCACATGTATGTCTGCATGTACATGCAAAATTAATAGTTTGATATACCCAATTGTAAAAATGTCTGTGAAAAGTGATTAGTGATGTGAAATTAAATTATATAATTTTTGATAAAACATTGTCTGTATAAATTGTTCATGGCCTTTTTTAATGAATCAATTCAATTCATCTATACACCTTATACTATGTTTAATATTTATTTGGACTTAGAAATGGTAGGTGGGGTGAGGGGGAGGGGATAAGTAATCTAACCAAAATATAAAAATAAATGGCACAGTATGACCCTTACTGTCCTTTCTGCTGTAAAACTCAAACAAAAATAAATGAAAGAACACAAGTCTGAAATTTTTTTTATGTTTTCAGAAATTGCTTTATTAGAAAAGGGTGGATCTCTTGTATTTATAGTTTTATATATATACATATATACCATTATGTATATGTACATAGCTGCCAACTATTAAGCATTGTCCATAATTATTACAGAAAATTACCAGTTTTTAGTCATTAAAGAAACTGTATCGTACGGAAAATGTGTGTATTTTCAGCCATTATTATTTTTACAGTATTTTTCACAGGTTTTGTATGATCCCTAAATTGTAATTTCACTGTAATGTTGTACCATCCTCAGCATGATTCATGATGACGCAATATGACCCTTGTTGTCCTTGTGCTGTAAAAATACAACCAATCAGGATTTATGACATCCCTAGAACATTCAGTATATTCTTTCTCTGTCCCCTTCCAATTCAGAGCTTTCAAAAGCTAACACAACTTTTTTTTTTTTTAAATATCCTGCTTTTACATACATCTCCAAGGTTTCTTGTTGAAATTTTTAGAATATTGATTTCTTCTGATAGAGAAACTTTTAGAATCGTTTTTTGTTTTTCTTAGATGTGTTTAATGACAATGGTAAAAAAAAAAAATCCCTCCTGGCCGCTGACTCTTTGCTCCCTTTGCCCTCACCCTGTTCCAGGCCCCAAAATTAGAATGCCAAAATCTTTACACTATTTGCTTTCATGCTCTTATTTGTATGGATTATTTGAAGCTCCATTTCTGGATGTAATGTATCAACTGAACACCCATACTTCAGGGTTTATAAACTCTAATTAAAAACAGACTTACATAATGCATTCGTTCTCTTTCATGTGAACTACTTTAACCTTACCGTAGGTATGATGTGATATATTTTATTGCCGTGTAAAATTTTCATATTTTTTTTAAGGATTTCTGTTTCTTAATAAGGAGAAAAAAATCATTTACAATCACCCAGTTATTTTTTTAAACTTTCTCCAGCGATATGACTGCTGCAAAATTTGAAACCCAGCTACAACTCCATACTCAATTTGTTTTCATCCTTTTCATGAATGATTGTTTTTTCATTGGCTTTATTTTATTTTAATGGCCCATGTACCAAAAAACAAATTTTCTATTATTTCTCAATAATATGATAATTTCATGGAGATAAGCCACATCTGATACACGTTTAACAGCAAGTTTTAATTGTGTTGGGGAGGGGGATGATAAGATCAAAACAATTTTTAAAATAAATAATTGACATATCGAAAGTTTTTGATGTTTCGGCATTTATTTTCCAAAATAAATATTAGTGAATAAATTGTATTCCATACTTTTTGTTTTTTGACTGAGATAACATAGCCCCGTGCACATTTTTTTAAGTTGGCAAGTGTAATATCAGAATTTTGCAATAGGAATGAAAAGTTTTTCAGCTTCTTATTTTCACGCTTTATGGTAAAATAAAACTTGCCTTTTTTTATATAAAAAAAAGAAGATATCAAGATCAACTTTTGCAGCAGCAATTTGATTGTTGCTATCAATATTTTTGCAACCTCTATGAATAATTCTTCACTATATGTCCCTTATTAACAACACTATTCTATCAGTTAACGAAGTTGTTTTATACATTTGAAAAATGTCGTAATTTAATGATTTGGATTTTATTTTTTATTTCGAATTCTAGTAATTATTGAGGTCGCATTTTAAATATTTAGGTTTTATTCTGACTAAAATCAACCTTGATTGCTTTATTTTTGAGTACTTCATGTTTATTAGATCTACCTTTTTTCAGGGGGGAGAGGGAAATATAGGATAATTTTTTAATATCTGTATAAAAAAAATGGTTAAAATATTTTTTGATTAAGGATATAGGCACTCTATTTGAATTTTGAGTGACCATTATTTTAAAAAACTCATGTATATAAATCACTGTATCAGGTGCTTTTTTTTATTTTTATTTTAAGTGGCCCTTATTTTCCTACTTACTCACAAAAAGTCTGCTGAGAGCCTTGTGTTTATACATGCTAAGAATATTCACTTTACAAAGTTAATTTTTACAACATGCTGAAATAGCAGATGTGAGCAGCCGCAAAAAAATGTCTTATTCTTCAGCAGAGTATATGGCATTTTTTTTAAGAGCACTATAACACCATTTGAAATCAATCTACTTGAATCTGAGTTTGCATCATCTGAGTTTGGAAGTATCGATGGGTGTTTAAGAATGAATGTTACATAGAGTGAAATTTCTGAGGTGAAAAAATTTTCTGGAGTAAAGAAATATGGAGCTATATCAAAATTAATTTTGTGTATATTACTGATCCCACATGGTTATACCACTGCAGAAATTTTTTTTAGTGTCATTAGAAAGAATTAAACAGTTTTTAGATGAAGCCCTAGTATAAAAATTCATAAGTTTATTCCTTATCGAAAAAACAAAAGACACTTCTTAAAATCTCAAGTATGTTAAAAAAAAATTTCATTTAAAGCAGTTGATTTCTGCCAAACAAGCAACAAGATTTTCACTTGTAGAGAACTAGCTAGTAGAGTGCCTGCTGCTTAATAAAATCAAGCTTTTTTATGATAATATATATTATTTGATTCAATAAAAGCCCTAAATTTAGAATTGTCACTATAACTCTTTCATGTCAGTCTAAACATAACTTTGCTAAAACATATATACTATAACCTGTTACAGAAGTACAATGAATTTTTAATTTTAATGAAAATGAAATTTTAAGACCATCTTCTCATATGTACACATGCTATATGATTACTGAAAGCCACTCTGAAGTTGGCAGCTATGTATATATATATTACACACATACACAGCCTGTCCCAAAAGCCTTTACCACACCTTTAATTCCTTAAACATTGGTCCTAGACATATGTTTTAAATTGGAAAGCAGCATTAAAAACGGTGCAGAATTTTGTGAAATCGATTAAAATTGCAGTGGATTATTTTTCAAAGAAATGCAAAATTTAAATTTTTGTATGGTCCCTGTACACAAAATTGTCCATTTAGTAAAATGTTCCCCATACTCTAGTAGCTCAATATACAAAATTTCAGCATTCTAGTGGAAAAAGAACCAGAGTGATGAAGATCCAAAATAATGTGACTTAGCAGATTCATTTCTCCTCCTCCCAGCGTTTGCCTATTTCTCCCTTCAAAAAGTGTTGTAAGTCAGTTATTTTGGGCTTTCATATCTCTGGTTCTTTTCTCACTAGAATGCTGAAATTTTGTATATTGGCCCATTGGAGTAAGGGGAACATTTTACTCATTAAACATTTTTGTGTACAGAGACCATACAACAATTTAAATTTTGTATTCCTTCACAAAATAATCCTCTGCAATTTTAATCAATTTCATAAAATTCTGCACCTTTTTTTTACGCCACTTTCCAATTTAGTACATATGTCTAAGATCAATATTTAAAGAACTAGAGTTGCGGTCAATGTTTTTGGGACAATTCTGTATATATTTTTTTTTTCCATATGTACATACATAAATTAATTTTCGTAAAAGGGAGACCCGAGATTTTCCGTTACGCCACTGCTTCAGGGCAGAGGCGTAGCAGTTAAAAAACTACAGGGGTGAAACAGCTTTAAAAACAATCACACGATTCAACATTAAACAGAATGAGAACGTGAAAAGTGGGGGGGGCACCCACCTGCCTCTTTCACGTGTTTTTGAGTATAATTACAAAAAGGAAGTGTAGCCAACCTAGTGGAAGTGAAATGTAGAACTCATGGGGAAGCTCGAGGAAGGCGGAGGGGTCAAGTGGCTACGTGGAGGCCTGAGTGGTTTAAAGAATATTCATGATGAGGCTTAGAGAAAATGCTTTGATATCCAATGGGGGGAGAGACCGGTTCTGAACCCCTCCCTTTCCTACACCAATGAGTACAACTACACTTCAAGCATGACTGTACTTTACCAATGTAGAAAATCAGTGAACATCTATCTATATGTAAAACATAAAAAAAGGGAGCCGATAACTATGGCCGCCAATGTAAGTACTTCTAGGTGGGGTGGGGGAAGGAAAACTAATACTTCCTTCTCAAGGAGCTGTCAAACATTTTGGTGAACATACAAGATATTAAAACGCTACAAAAATAATTAATACTGGTTGACAATTAGTAACGAGCTAAAAAAGTACCTTATTTTAAAATGTGACTAAAACTTTCAAAAGTAAATGCATAGCGAGAATCGGGCAAATCGGAATTTTAAACGACTGGGGGAGGGGGGGTCGAGATTCCCTCTCCTCCCATATGGGCCCCCCCTGCTGATAACTATAAATGTGTAAACAAAAATCGGTTAGCACTGCCTCCTATTCGTCGTAAATAGAGTTATGTAGTCTTGTGGGGCCCCAAGATCATCCACTCTCCCACTTTAATAATTTAAAATAAATTAAAATTTATCATACCCTGTAATATACAATAATTTCTGCCACCCACGTTTCAATTATAGCTCAAACTAGAGCTTGTGTAATTTTGGAGAAAAAGAGACGCTTTCCCCATCCTGGATTCGAACCAGGGTCCCTCCGTTTAGCCCGGAGTGTCTTGGACCGCTAGACGAATGAGGACAGGAATGTCTGCTCTTCATGTAAAGATGTTAGCAGACATACCTTACTCAACATCTTTACATTTACTATACAATTACCTTAATACGGCAGTTGAACTCCCTAATAAACGTATATATACGTATATATGTGCTTACACACATATATATATATATACGTATATATGTGCTTACAGTGGATTACATATAATCTCCATGGGCTCTTGATTACACATATGTACATTCTCTATATATAGGTATACGTATATATTTACTTTACATATATAGTTTTTAGGTACCTGCAAGTAATGTTTAAAAATGCATTTTATTTATTGATGACAATGCAAGTCATTGATATAGAGTTTTCAAAATTACTTGGGGAGGAGCGCCAAAATACATGCCCATTATATACAGGACTGTTACTAGCAAGGTTGCAAAGGATGTGCCCGTACCTGGGAGGTTAATCTCAGGGACGCGCCGCAGACCGTTTTTTGCATTATTTTGGATACTTTTAGTAAATTATATATATATATATATATATATATATATATGAGGATCGGTATATTTGGAGAGATCGTTCTTTTCAGAGTGATAGATAATGGTTGAATACATTTATTATATCATCATCATCATATTCAACCATTATCTATCCACTGCTGGATGAAGGTCTCTCCAAATGCTTTCCACACAAGTCTATCCTGGGCCATTCGTTTCCACGTCACCCCAACCTCTTTTCTTATTTCATCCACCCATCTAGTTTGAGGACGTTTTCTAGGTCTTCGGTGGTCTCTTGGAATCCAGTTCAGAATTTCTGTTGTCCATCGTTGATCAGTTCTTCTTGCAATATGCCCAGCCCATCGCCATTTCAGCCCTTTTACTTTAACAATGATGTCCTCTACTCTAGTTTGCTCTCTCACCCAAGTGTTTCTTTTTCGATCTCTCCTAGTTATTCCAAGCATGCACCTCTCCATGCTCCTTTGCGTTGTCTGTAACTTTCGTATTGCTCCAACTGTTAGACTCCATGTCTCTGATCCATAAGAGAGGACTGGCAATACACACTGGTTGAAGACCTTTCTTTTTAGACACAAAGGCAATTTCCCCTTCAGGATAAAACTGTTTCTTCCAAATGCACTCCAGCCAAGTTTAATACGTCTGTTGAGTTCTTTCATAATGTTGCCATCCATTGAAATCAGCTGGCCAAGGTAAATATATGAATCAGCAATTTCTAGCTCAATGTTGTCAACTTGTATTTTTGTTTCCTCTACGAAATTATTGAACATGATCTTAGTTTTTTGTAGGTTCATCTTGAGTCCAACTTCTTTACTTCTAGTTGAGAGCTCCTGTACCATGTCTTGGAGTTCTGATGGGTTCGTTGAAAAAATAACAATGTCATCAGCAAACCGCAAATGATTTAAATATTCACCATTTATTTTTATTCCCCTGTTATTCCAATTTATTTGCTGAAAAATCATCTGTAAAGCTGAAGTAAAAAGTTTTGGAGAAATGGTATCTCCCTGCCTCACACCTTTACCAATTTTGATAGTTTTGGTATCTTTATGTAACCGAAATTTTGCACTTGCATTTTTATACACACGTTTCACCATGTCAATGTACACATCCTCGATGTCTGTTGATCTTAAAGAGTTGATGACTGCTGATGTTTTAATAGAGTCAAAGGCCTTCTCATAGTCAATAAATGCCACACACAATGGAAGTTCATATTCATGTGTTCTTTCAATTAATTCTCTTAATACTTGAATATGGTCCACTGTACTGAATCCACTTCGAAATCCAGCTTGTTCTCTTGGTTGAGCTGCATCTAATTTTTTCTGCAGGCGATGTGTTAGCACTTTTGTGAAGATTTTATAAATAGCAGGTAACAAGCTAATTGGTCGGTAATTTTTTAAATCCTCTTTATCACCTTTTTTATGCAAAAGAATTACTGTTGCAGAATCCCATTGGTTTGGTATGTTACCACTGTTGAGGCATTTGGTAAAGAATTTTGCGAGTATGTCTTCTACATGTTCTCCAGCTTCTTTTAAGATATCTAATGTAATGCCATCATCGCCAGGGGATCTTCCTTTCTTCATACTTTTTATTGCAAATGCTACTTCTTCTTTTAAGATTTTAGGAGCTGTTCCTTCGACTATCTCAGAGTCTTCGTTTAATCCACTGTTACCCTCATACAGCTTTCTGTAGAATTCTTCAACTCTTCTAAGTATTTCTTGTTACAGTGCCATCCTCTCCTTTTAATGCAATGATGTGTTTCTTCCCAATAGACAAACTCCCTTTAACAACCCTAAGGCTCTTGTTGCTTTCAATGGCCTTCCTTACTAACTCACAATTGAATTTTCTTATATCTTCTTTCATGTTTTTGCGCAAAGTTTTGCAAAGTTCTACATACTCGATCTTGCGACTGGTATTTTGATTGTCCACCTTCATAAGTCTTCGCCTTTTCATGAGTTGTTTCGTCTTCTCAGATAATTTGCTATTGTGCTTTTTACAGGTTACACCACCAATTTCCCCAGCAGTTTCAACTATTGTCTTAACAATGTTTTCATTTGCTTCTGAGATGTCAACTTCTTCAATAAGTCCTTCCAGTGCAGAAAAGCGATTTTTTAATTCCAACTTGAATGCCTCGGTATTTTCTTTTAATTTCTTTAAATCCACCCTCTTACATACTTGTTTCCTAATGAGCTTCTGCCTTTCTAGTTTAGTATTTAAGTGCATTTTACATCTCACCATTCGATGATCACTTCCAGTATTAAATCTGTTCAGTACACTGCAATCTTCAATAATTGATTTCTTGTTTGCCAGGATATAGTCAATTTCACTAGTTCCCCCATTTGGGTGTTTCCATGTCCATTTTCTTTGCGGTTTCTTCTTAAAAAATGAATTCATGATGCTAAGGTTTTCAGCTTCTGCAAATTCGATGAGTTGATCGCCACGTTCATTCCTTTCCCCATATCCGTATTTACCAACCGATGTCTCTCCTTGTTCCTGTTGTCCAATTCTTGCATTAAAATCTCCCATGATGAGTTTGATGTGTTGTTTCCCCTTGGTATGTAGCTGTTTGATTTCTTCATAGAATTCCTCAACCTT
>QLNU02014995.1:22101-40442 GCA_006491805.2 Dysdera silvatica
AGAAGAACCGATCAACGATGAACTACTGAAATTCTAAACTGGACTCCAAGAGACCACTGAAGACCCAGAAAACATCCTCGAACTAGATCGATGGATGAAACGTGAAAACAGGTTGGGTGCGAATTGCTCAGGACAGATTTGTGTGGAAAGCATTTGCGGAGATCTTCATTCAGCAGTGGATTGATAATGGTTGAACATAATGATGATATACATGTCATCATCAACCATTTTTAATCCACTGTAGGATGGAGGTCTCTCTGTTATCACACATGCACATAGTACACTGAAAGAAATACAGAGGAAGCGGCCTAAAGCTCACCACGTTGGCCAGACGGGTTGTCAAGCTGGATCTACAGTTTTACGAAGAATCCGGACTTCGGTCACCACAGACGAAATTTCTGCATTAAGGTGGGGCTCATTGTGCCACCCTCTTACGGAGTAACCTCTACCGCTGCTACTTCAAAGCGGTGCTCTACTGAGTGCCGGTATTCTCAGCCGAAGATTGCTATGGGACATATATATCTCAGGGTTTAAGCCGGCTTAAAAAGTGCTAAAATAGGAAGAGGAGTTGTAGCAAAATGCTAAAAAATATTAGTTGCTTTCGTTGCTCGAAAAATCGTATCAATGAAATTATTTATATCAACAATGCTTTGAAATATAAAGGACTAGTTATTTTAGAAAACATTAACATATTTGTGAAAAAATAAATACATAGTATGAGTGGAAATGTCATCAACATTATTCCAGTTCAAACGTACTGCTACATCCAATCAGCATTCATTTCTGTGACAAAAAGATAACCAACAAACGGAGATTGAATGTGGTGTATGCATGTGGGTATTTGTCACTGCATGTCCTAAGGTTGCATCCACACATGCAACAGAACACCGTATCGTAATGCCATCATGTATCCAGTGTGGACCCCACTCACCAAGCAATATTTCCATGTCCCACCAGGTGTCGATTTTTCCCCATCGCATCAAAGCAATGTTACGGGGCTATGTTGCATCCCATATTCACACATTTAGACCAGTTTGCGAATAACAGCATTTTGTCAGTGTAGACTGGATATCGGCATGAACTGATGGGATGCAGTGATGTTACGCACTGATGATATGTGGTGATGTTCGCTCCGTAACATCGTCACGTAACATGGGATATTAAGCAACGATGTTCTGTTGCATGTCTGTACTCACCCTATAGGAAGAAGGAAGGAGTTACTGTAAAAAACATAGTTTAAGGTTAAAAAAATAACAATGAAAAGTAAATCAAAGTTATTAAAAAAAGGCAAAGTTCTTTGATAGGGTATTAAACCACTGTCGCGATTTTGCAATGGACACAATTTTTTTCCTTGCATTTTACTTTAATTCACCGCATTTTGTGAAAAAAGCAACAGTAGTTTAAACCAGTAATAAAGTAACCACAAGTACCATGAGCAATCTGGGAAATCTTGAAATGATGCTCCACAGAAGAATATCTTATGACATTTTGACCTCACCTTCATAGAATGGTTCATTTCCCACCCAGGCCATTCTTCTGAGTGTATTTTTAGCCCACCCGGAAACATGGGGGGGGGGATGACATGGATAGCTGATAGCTGTGGGTTGGCAAAGAAAGGGACATCCCAGGGGATGCGGTCTGTGAATGAAGACGACTTTGCAAGGGGACATCTCTGTGTGCCTAGCATGATCAACTCGCCCTCCCTTTTCTTCCACCTGTAGTTCCCCCCCTCCACACACACATACAGAGTAATAAGTAAGGGGATGAGGTTACCTTGTCCATAAAGGCTGTTCGAGGAAGAAATTTTATGACTCTTTAGGCCACAGTGGCCACCACAGGAAAGAAATTCGACCCTGGGCCTGAACACAAGTTGACTGGGAGGCATTCTCAATTAAAACTCTTTTAGGAAAATGTTCTGTTTAAAAAAAAATCTTACAATCTAGTCAAATTTAAAAAAAATTTCAAAAGACGGAATTCCGTTCCCAGGATAGAAGAGTGGCACCAATGGCAAAGTGAATGTGGGCTTTTAGATCAACATGAAGATAAAATATTAGCTTTTCAAAAACCAGTTGATGAGAACCCTTATACTCCTTAAAGAATTAAGGAACAAGGATGAAGAACTGAGATACCCCAAGACAGTGATAGATTTCTTATTGGGGGAGGATGAAAGCTACCTGTATTTATTGGCTTCATAACCAAATAATGCAATGGCATACATAAGTATTTTTATACATAAATAAAAGTCAAATTTAACTTACGAGGAGTACTAGATGCTGAAGTTACAGCAACCGGTCGGTAATTTGATGGTAAAGCCATATCTATATATAAAACAGATGAGTAAATGCATTCAAAAGAATAAATTGATTTAACCAGAATTTAAGGAAACTCACAAATAGTTTAAAGCAGTGGTCGCCAACTGGTGGTCCACGAACAACTGGTAGTTTGCGAGAAAATTTTGGTGGTCTGCAGAAAAATCTGGACATTATTTGCATTTTTAATGTTTTATTAATAATAAAACAAAAATAATATTCTAAGAAATTCTCATATTCTGAATGACAATTTTCACCTTTATATTGCACTAAATTCACGAAATGTGGTCCGCGGGATTTAAAATTATGAATTTAGTGGTCCGTGACGTCTGAAAGGTTGGCGACCGCTGGTTTAAAGCACATCTTGTACAATCAATAATACTGACAGTAAAACTGAAGAATTGAGCTTGAATGCTGACAGTGGTCAGATTTTGTTTTTTATTTGGAGCATCAAGTATTGACAAGTATAGGAATACTGATGACCTGAGAAAACTCAATATTTTACCATCAGTATTATTGCAACAGCCATAGACAATGTACATATGTTATAACCTATCCATCAGTGTCCATACAAGTATTTCTGGGGTAGAGAAAATTTCTCTGTTTCTCAAAGCTGTCGAGAATTTTAGTGAATGTACAAGAGACCAAAACGCTGCAAAAATAATTGATACTGCTTGACAATTAGTAATGAGCTAAAAAGTACCTTATTTTAAAATGTGATTGTAAAACTTCTGGAAGTAAATGCGTAGCAGGTTCGGGTGAATCAAATTTTTAAACGGCTAGGGTCCCCCCTCTGTCCCCAGATGGGTGCCCATGAACCTAGAGTTGTAAAAAACCCGGGAATTTTGGACACATTGAAAACTTTGATGGGAAGAAACCAAGATAGCTAGAATAAAGGAGATAGTCCCGTCCTCATCTTTCTTCCGATTGGTCGATTGTGTCGAATCGACCAATAAAAAGAAAGGCGCGGACGGGACTACCTCCTTTATTCTAGCTATTTTCATTTCTATATTCAAAGTTTCCAATTTGCCCAAAATTCCCGAGATTTTTATTAACTCTACATGAACCTATCACTTAAGACTACAGGGTACTTGTTTGTTATAACAGCCCCTGAGGATGAATCACCAAGCGACCACAATGTATTGCCAAAGTAGGTTGTGAAATGTCGCCATACCTTTACAGTCCCAAAGAAACAGCCCATGTGCCTTTTATCGTCATCTTGCTTTTACATTAACATTTTCAATTGTCAATTTTACGTTTCGAATATTGTCTTGGTTTTTAAAAACCTGGGTTTTTTTAAACATGGTGTTAACAATCTTTAACAAAAAATGAGATGGGTGCCATGTCATTTTTTCAAGAACAAAGACTTTTACCTGAGAAATGAATATGAGAAAATGGCCACGATATGAAGTTGCATGTAAACAATAAAACCATTTGGAGGTGCAATATAAAAAGTTGTAAAAAGTAAGGGCCTCTGTGTTGGAAATACGTTCAGGAACTAGGCATAACCCCAGATCCTATCTGGTGGAATTTATGTGGGAAAACACATAGGGAAAAAATGTTTTTAAAGAATTATAGAAAGCAATTTTGGAAATAATGGCCTATAATGAAAACTGTGATGTCATAAAAATAATTTCGGAAAAAAGGGCTCATAATGAAGGGTGAAATATCAAAAAAAAATATTAAACCTCTTCTTATGCAATAAGTATTATATAATTTTTTGCTATATAATTCAAATTTAATTTTGCATTACAGGCCACGTTACCTTCTTGCTTCATGAGAATCTTGGCAAAATCATAACTGTGCAATCAGAATTATGGGGCTGCTTTAAAAAACAAGTACCAACTTCAGTATCTCAGAAAGGTATAAATGTAAATGACTATGAAATTTCTTTTAATTGTACAAAACACTTGAAATAATTTGACGACGACTGTACTTTATTAAATTAATTGAAAAATGACAACAAATTAACACAGTTTAATTAAGTTTAATCGTTTACAGACTGTTTCAATAGCCCTGGGCTATTTTCGTCAAAACGGTCGACGATATATACACAATATGTAATGACAAATGCGTGTTACAAACGGCGGTTACATGTATGATGTAATGAATAGTAAAAATACAAACACATGTGTTAGAGCAGCATTTCTTAAACTTTTTTGGTCATGAGCCCTTTTAAATCCAAAACTATGTATCGAAGCCCAAAATCCTATTACGTAAACCTTAAACATTTAGCAACTCATTATGTATACAAGGGGGGGGGGGGGAACGTTAAGATATTATGTAAGTATCTTGAGAGGGATGAAAGTTTGAACTTTGCTTATTTTTTATTTTTGGGACAACGTGAGGAGGATTGGCTGAACTATGTTATGTAAGTTGCATAAAAATAGTTCGGTTGTATTAGTTTCGATGTCTTACGTTGTAAGGTATCGAAAATAATAAAAAGAGCACAGTTGGCCTTGTTACCAAGTGAGTAATGCCAAAAAACAGAACTGCAATAATTAATTCTCAAGTGAAACCTAAATAAATTTATAATTTCTTTAAAAAATTGTATTTGCAGCAGCAAATAAAAAATCATAGAATAAAAACCATACATAAGTATGGGGTGAGTCAGCTAGTTGCATTTTTTGCTTATATATAGCAGGATATAAAACAGCCCAAAATATATGCTTAGATTTAAATAATACTTGAACGACCCTTAGAGGTAGGAGAAAGTACGCTAATAAAATGCCTATCCTAATAAATGGCCATTTTGGTGCTAAAAAACTAAATAAATTTAGTTAAGAAGCCAGGATTTTTCCAATTACTGAATGTTTTAATAGCAATGTTCTTCGCAGAGCCCCAAAATATTACTTGTGAAGCCTGAGGGCTCTCTGGAACACAGTTTAAAAACCACTGTGTTAGGGGAAACGTCTCTGGTAATGGAACAATAAGTTTAGAGAAACATCTCTAGTAGTATAAAATGAGTTTAAAAAGAAACCGACTAGTAGAAAAATTATACTATATGGGAGGAAATGCATAATGTGAGACAGAAGAAACATTTTATGAAGAAATATTGTTCGATGTGGGGAGAAAATTCGTCCAAAAGGGAGAAATGAAATTGGACGGTAACTAGTCATTAACGGCATTATCTGCGTTGGCAATTATATATAAAGCCTAAAAAAAGTTGAGGTCCAGTGGAGAAGAAACTTTTTGGATAAATTGTGCTTTATGAAATAAAAATGTATGGTCAGATTCCCACGAGTGTTTAGCCAAAGCGGATCTGTGTTCTTGTTTCTGTACATAAGCATCATATTCTTTTAAACAAATTCGAAGGGCTCTGCGTATTTGGCCAATGTAGACACGATCACATTGTCAAGGAATGGAATAAATTCTCCAAAAACCAAGGTCAGGGATGACGTCTTTGAATTTGGAGAATCCCAGTTTATTAACGGAAGTAAAGATAACATGAAAATTGAATTTTTGAAGGCTGGAAGCAATCTTGGTAGATATTTTTGGCACAAAGGGTATACAGACGCAGTTGTGCATAACTCAAACATGTATTTCCTTCCAAGGACTTTTATTCAAACAAACTGACAGTCTTTCCATGAGAAGTTCTTTATCACCTATCCTATGTGACATATACATGTACTACGTACATAAGATCCGTCAATGCATCCAGTTCAAACTGTGGACCAGATATGTGGATGAAAATTTCACCATTCTCCCGGGTACAAGCACAGATCTTTCTGAAATTGTTGATGTTTTGAATTCCATGGATTCACATATTCAGTTCACTTCTGTGGAAGAGAGCAATGGCACACTTTCTTTTCTTGACATTCTTGTCTATCAAATGCAATCGGGTTTCCTCACAAGTGTTTACTGGAAACCATTAGCAGTATATCTCCCGCCTCATGCTTCTTCTGCACATCCACGTGGTCAGAAAATCAGCATGTTCTTTTGGTTGGTTTCTCAGGCTCTGAGGTTTTTATCCACAGATGAAGCACTCGAAACGGAACTCAACTACATTCGTGAAATTGCAGCTGATTGTAGATTCGAACCCTTCTATCATCAATCATGCACTGAAGAAACTCATGCAACCTAAACTGTCTACTACGCTCGTTGGTTCCTCTTCTCCTGCACTGAAAATTGTCTGTATACCCTTTGTACCAAAAATATCTACCAAGATTGCTTCCAGCCTTCGAAAATTCAATTTTCGTATTGTTTTCACTCCCAATAATAAACTGGGGTTCTCCAAATTCAAAGACGCCATCCCTGACCTTGATTTTTGGGGAATTTATTCCATTCCTTTCTAATGTGATCTAGTCTACATTGGCCAAACATGCAGAGCCATTTGAATTTGTTTAAAAGAACATGACGCTTATGTGCGGAAACAAGAACTCTACAGATCTGCTTTTGCTAAATACTAGTGGGAGTCCGGCCACAAATTTTTATTTCATAAAGCACAACTTATCCAAAAAGTTTTCTCTCTACTGGACCTCAACTTTTTTGAGGCCTTATATATAATCGCCAATGCAGATAACACCGTTAATGACCAGTTGCCGTTCAATTTCATTTCTCCCTTTTTTTTGAAGAATTTTCTCCCCACATCAAACAATATTTCTTCATAAAATATTTCTTCTGATTCACATTATGCAATTCCTCCCATATAGCATAATTTTTCTACTAGTCCGTTTCTTTTTAAACTCATTTTATACTACTAGAGACATTTCTCTAAACTTATTCCATTACCAGAGACGTTTCCCCTAACACATGTGTTTGCATTTTTACTGTTCATTTAATTATACTTGTAACCGCTGTTTGTAACATGTGTTTGTCATTACATGTTGTGTGTTTATATCTATATTTGACCGTTCTTACGAAAATAGCCATGGGCTATTGAAACAGTCTGAAAATGATTAAACTTAAACTGTGTTCATTTGTTGTCCTTTTTCAATTAATTTATACAAAACACTGCTGAAATTAAGGGATCTATCCAATGCATCATTCATGACAAGAATAAAGGCATAAAATAGAACAGATGCAATTCAGTACTTGACAAACTGTTGGCTATGTAAACTCTAAAATTGTTTAATATCATATAACTGCAACAACATCACACGCTGCAACGATTTTTTGATTGTTGCTATCTTTGTGATGTCGGTTTTACTTATGGAATAGGTGAAAGAATAACAGGCCTACTATGTGAACAAACCGGAAAAATATGTTTTGCTTATGTTTTATGACACAAGGACAGTTAAGATATAGTTTTCCAAGTGAACTCTAAGTTTACCTCTAATTCCTAAGGAATCAAACCACCAATACATGGATCGATAGAAAAAAAGCTTAATATACACAGTACTAGCAAGAAGAATTGAGTACTTAGCCCAGATCACTTCAAGCTTATGACATGAATGTGTGAGAATGCACACAAAATTACAGAAATTTTCAATAAAACTTAAAGCATTTTAACAAAAGCACACAACAGTAATTTCAATAGATTTCAGTGTTGTACAAGCTATCTTAAACTTAAGAAAATATATGAATGAATTAGAAATAAGTGACATTATGATAGCGGGCTTATAATAAATATTACTGTATGTATACTAGGATGATATTTGTATAGTTCCTAGATTTCTAAGCAGAACTCAGGGTTCAAAATTAGCGGTTGTTAGTCATATTTTGAACTGACAAATTTTATTTTGACAACCAAGATTTTAAATCCAGTCATAATTTTTGGTGTCCAACTTACTTCAATTTTTCTTTTACTTTTATATAATGCAAATTCAAACTTCTCAATCCTTTATTCTTTCTTCTACCAATTTTGCTGATACATGTTGCAAGATCACAATCCATTATTGCTCATGTTGGGAGGGGGAGAACCCTGTGGTCTACATTCTTGTGCATTGCAGCCAACTATGATACCCTCCCTTAACAGTCTATTAGCGTCTCAGCTAGGACTCAAAATTAGGAACAAAAAGTGAGGCAACAGTGTCACATAACAATTTTTCCTTGGTTGTCAAAATGACTTTCTTAGGTGAAATTTCAAAATTAATCATTTTGTTCATGGAACATTATGCTACGTATGTTCATACACATAGCATAATGACTTGTAATGATGACAATGAACAGAACAGGCATTTCACAAACTGTGAGGAAATATTTATTGAAGATTTACTTTTTAAAATCTGGTCTCACCTTATATGTTCACACTATACATCGCCAACATGCCTATTTATATATTTGGATTCGACCGCACATGATCACAATTTAAATACATTGCACACAGACAGACACTTTGCCAAAGAAACTTCACTAACGATTTCGTTTTGCGTAATCTTCATGATCAAAAATTTGTATCAAAGTTAAAAATCATTTGGTTGGTTGTAATTTTATAATGCAAGGACAGCAATGATCATTCTGCGCCAATTCAGGTGAGATTGTACATATGGTACAAGTTAAAAATCAGAAATGAACGTGAAGCCAAAGAATATCGCTAAATATAAACTATTCCTAAAGGACTTCCTTACAGGCCAAAAAGGCTACATTAAGACGCTAGTGGAACGCAAGTGGAGGGAATCGAGGTATTATAGTGGACCAGAACCCACTAGACTGCAAACCGTGGGTTCCCACCTAACGAAAGCAACAATGAGTCTGAGCTTGTGACATGCGTTCGTGAGATTGGCAAAAGGAAAAATAAAGGATTGAGCAATCGAAATTTGCATTATATAAACAATAAAAATAAAGTTAGGTGCCAAAAATAACGACAAGGTCTAAAATCTTGGTCGTCAAAACAAAATTTATAGGTGCAAAATATGACTAATGACCACTAATTTTGAGCTCTGATTCAACACCCCCACCCCCAAAAAATATATATACAATGAGAATTACAGGAAATGTTGGGAATAGGTGCTTATTGGGAATTTTCTGCTAGAAGAAATCAGAATTCATGAACGTCCTCAAATGCGACAGAAAATCGCGAAATAAATGAGGGGATGGGAGGGTCTGAGATTACCATATGTACATTATGAAAAAAATGATATTTTTATGAATAAATTTATTTTATATGATGACAAAAAAATCCCAATTTATTTTGGGGGGGGAGGGGGGAGAGGATGAACACTTTTCCAATGAAAGCAAATCAACAGAATTCAACCAAGATAGCTAGAATAGTTGTTCTAGTTATCTTGGAATTCAATGATAAGATTGCAATTTAAAAAAAAAATAACCCTGCAGTCTTTCAAAATTTTGCCTTCCTAAAATTTAGTGCCTTGGGCATTTGCCCAACATGTCTATGTATAAATTCGGTTCAATCGCACATGATTACAATTTAAAATATTATACACATGGGGACACTTTGTCAAAGAAACTTTAGTACCAATTTCATTTTGCATAGCCTTCGTGATGGAAAACTGATAGCAAACTTAAAAATCAGAAATGAGTATGAAGCCAAAGAATATTGCCAAACAAACTATTCCTTAAGAACTTCCTTATAGGCAAAAAAGGCAATGTTAAGATGCTATTGAAGGGGTGAAGAACCCTTTCATGTATGAAGGCAGCATTAAATTGGCTGTTAATGTTAGAAGGCCATATTAAGTTAGCTGTAATGTATGAAGGCTGTATGTGTTTTGATTGTGTCAGTCAATCGAAGATTATTTCGTTAAATACTTAGGTTAATTTTAACATTATAATACAAATAAAAAAGATAAACAGAATCATATTAATAAAAACAAAAGGATTTTTCTTCAAAATTTTAATTTTGTCAAAAGGCCGCACCTAAGGCCCTCAAAGGCTGCAAGTTCCCCACCCCTGTGCTACTGGAATGATAGGAGAGAGAATTAAGGTTTATAGTTGGCCAGAGCCCCACTACATTGCAGACCGTGTGTTTCCCCTCCTAATGAGAACAACAATGATTCTGATCTTGCGACATGCTTCAGTGAGATTAGCAGAGAGAAAAATAAAGGATTGAGCAATCGAAATTTGCATGATATAGGCAAAAATTGATGTTTAAGGAGCCAACTGCTCCCTTTGTCAAGTGAAGGCACATTCAGTGAATTCCGTCTTCACTTGACAAATAGAGGCTCCTGAAACGTTGTGTTTTTAAACCTTATGCCAGTGTCGAAATAACTGTTTGTTATGGAATCTCCTGGTGAAACTCTGTATTGTTTCGTTAATAACAATTGAAAAAAGGTAGGCATCCAAAATGACGACTGGGTCGAAAACCTTGGTCGTCGAAACGAAATTTATAGGTGCAAAATACGACTAACAACCGCTAATTTCGAGCCCTGGCAGCAGTGCCTTTTCTATTCATAAGAAATTTGTTTAGGGATAGTTAAAGCTTATCGATATTCTTTAGCTTCATGCTCAATTCCAATTTTTAAGTTTACTATCAAATTTTGATCATAAATATAACAAAGCGAAATCTGTAGCAAAATTTCTTTGGTGAAGTGTCCACATGAGCATATTTTAAATTGTGATCATGTGCGATCGAACCTAAATTTATAAATATTCATGTTGGAGTAAATGCCCAAGGTGCTGAATTTTTAGAAGGGCAAAATTTCAAAAGACGTCGTTTTTTTTTTAAAATTGAAATCTATCGTAGAATTCCGTTGACTTGCCCTCAACAGAAAAACATCCATCCCCCTCAGAAACATTGAGGAAAATTTCTTCATAAAAATATCGTTACATCATAATAATGCACATAAGGTAATCTGAACTCCCTCTCCCCCATATTCTGCAAAATTTTGTTACATTTGAGGTAGAATCAAAGGAATTCTTATTTTAGCAGAACATTTCTAATAGGTCCCTCCACCCCTACATTTTTCCAGATCGTTCATCGCACTTGGAGAGGGAAGAGAAGCTTGTGTTTGTATATGGACACGTTCCCAGGACAAAATTTTAAAGGGCAATACTTTTTTTTTTACTGCAATGTAAATCATACATCATTTTTTTCAAATGCATCACTTGTTTCCTAGCTCTTTTCACCAGATCCAAACCAAAAATTAAGTTCCCAAAACCATGAAAATAAGACTTTCCAAAATGACGGCTGCCTCATGGACCACGGCATTTGTCATTTTGGAAAAAAAATCGCCAAAGGTTGGGTAGTATGCACTATTACCCAAAAGAGACTGTGTGCTATCAAATGAAAATTACAGCATCCCTAGTTGAACAAAAACTAAATGAACTCTACAATAAAGTAGGGAAGAGGAAGAAAGTCAGTTGCAAAGTTGTACAGCAGTGGTGCACAACTCATGGCATGCCACCCACCAGTACAAAACCCCAAAGGAGGCAAAAAACGTGAAAAAATATTGAAAACTGAATCAAAAGTAAAAAAGAAATGAAAATTTTATGGACGGCATGTGCCCTTGAACTTCCCTACAGATATTGAAAGAAAGATGAAAAACAATGGCAAATTTCTCACTAGCCATAGAAATTAAAGGTTTGGTTGACACCAGCCCACTTTTTAAGTGAATTGTTTTAATTTTTATACTTTATTTTCATTTGCTTTTAGAATTTATTAAAAATATTCTGTTAAGGGTCACCCCATCTCCCTGCTGGTAGCACACCATTATACAGCCGCTGGTGACCCATCGTTGTTCAGTCTATGTGAAATTGGCCCACCGCTGCTAAAAGGTTATGCACCACAGTTGTAGAGCATTGTTTATTATTATAAATCAGTTCCAAACACATGAAAGACGTATAGAAGACAAAGAACAGCCATACTGAAGCGAATCTAAAATGGTTAAAAAACAGGAATTTATGTAACAAATACATATCAACAGATACTTTGGAAATAGTACAGATTACGGCATCTTGGCTGTGATTCTGCCAAATACGGCAATTCCACTAAGATTCCACCATTTTGAAAAAAAATATTTTTTTTTTGGTAATAGAAAACTGGGCTACAATACAAATGAATCCCATGCATGCTTTGTCAGTAAGGTGCGGCAACCTCCTTCCCAGATTACGTCATCATGATTTGTCGTTTTGTGCATTCGCTTTATTTCTGGTTGCCATGATCGTTTACAAATGAACTACCTATTTGTAATATACCTTTTGGTTACTTAGACATAATACTGAGACATTAGTGAGGTTTTTTATTGTTTTTGATTAAAAACATTAACCACAGAGATGTCGAGCTGCCCTTCCCCCTCCTCCATTGATGGATAATGCCGCAGTGCTCTGTACCTTTTTAGTTATTTAGACATGACCTATCACACACTTAAATTCCAATTCGTGGAAAAAAACGAATTCAAATATTCACTCATACTATTGCTGTAACTCACAAAACATTACCACCTGAAAATGCAGACAACAAGACAGTTAAACGGATGCTACGGCACAATACAACTACCATGCACATTGTCTATGCTCGAAAAAATCTCCAGTTCATTTTAAGAATATAGTACGAGCTGTGGCGACGTCACCGGAAGGAGTTGGCGACAAACCATGGGATTCATCTGTACTGTCACTGAAAACTGTTTTGAAACTGTGATAACTGGAAAAAATTCCATTATGACAGTTTGCAAACAATCCTCTGTTAATGGGGAAAATACAATTTCTCAGTGCTCTTTTACAATATGGCACCCGCTTCTGTTTAATGTTTTGGCGAGTGTTTTCTTACCAACACTTTACTTCTACCCCAATCCTGATTTTCTCCTCCTTTTGAATATTAGTTTTTTGTTTTTTTCAAATATAAAATTTTTTTTTTTTCTCATTGCAAATTTAACGAGAAGCGACAGGAGAAGTGACCTGCCACCATGTTGTTTAAGGTGGTTTTTAGGCCCTGTAATTTTCGTTTGTTTTTTTTTTACAACTCAAAAGACTATAATGGTCATGCGGAGCCAGAAGCTACTGTTTTCTGGGGAATCTGAACCTCTGGACCTACAATTTTCCAAAAAATCCGAACCTCTTAAGGCCTAGTGAATCAAACCCCTGACTACAGTGAGCAGTGCGATCTTTATGAGATCTCTGAGTAAGAGTTCTTTGCACTGTTAGGAGCCGAACCCGGGTTACCGGAGCACTAGGCAAACGCTTTACCACACTGCACCACCACAGGGTACCTTGTAATTTTCCTAAATCAGTGAAGGTATAGTGGGGGAGACCCCTACATCCTCCTGCTTCAGGCTTATGCCCTCACTGCCAATTTTAGTAGCCTGCAGTACCCGTGAATCAATATAATGTTGAATCGCAAAAATCTTACAAAGTCGGGGAAAGGAAAAAGAGTACTCACCTAGGTTGTGGGTTCGGATGTCTCTTACCTTGCACATACGTAATCCACGCAGTGGTGGATTTCTAAGTACGCACAGGCCTATGGAAGATATTTATCGGGGGGAGGGGCATTAAATAGCTTAAAAATAAAATTTTCTAAACTCTACAATGTCGAAAATAATGTTTCTCTAATTATTGCCCTGTCTCTGCAATAGCAATGATATATAGGAGACTACTTTAACTTACCTGCAAATATGAACTACAGAATCGACAAACAGCTATGACCATATTGTTTATATTACAATATCAGATACTTCCCATCAAAGAAGCAGATGTATCGGGTATTAACACATGGAAATAACCATCAGTTACTGATTTTAAATTCGTGACTTTAACAAATGCTAGAATGGAATCATTTTGCAAGCATCATTAAAGATAAACAAAACGATGGTCAATGAGCTTTTTGCACAACAGAGCGACTGAAAATAGAAATCATGGTAACTATACACATGCCAATTTATCCACATTTTCCTTATGTGTCCACACACACTCTGGTTTTCCCGCATGGTCATTTCCTGTTGAAGTCAAAAGAATTGTTTTTCGATCCTGCTTCTTATGATAGCAAAGCCCATGAAACCCATGGATTTTCATCACACACACGGGCGGTTTTCCCCCGCTTCCGCCTGCCGCTCTGTGATAAATCGCTATATGTGTAGCCACCTTAAGATTTTAAGCAGAGAATTAAAGGTCTTTTGTATTGAGCGGCGTGAGCAGCATTTCATATCTATCACAATTACTGTGTGGTTAGTTGCAGCTTCAGTATTCCTTTGTGTAAGTTTGTTTCACATATTAATCATTATGCAAGTTAATGTTTTTTGCTTTCTTGTTATAGATAAGTAGTAATCATAGGAGCACACTTGAAAAATTTGGGGATTTCAGAAATTTTAAATCGAATAACCTATGTATTGTTCAAAGTATTTAATCCTAATTTAAATTTCATCCAACCAGATTATCTGACACAATAAGATGCCTGGAGTGATAAAATGAAGTGAATTATAATTACAGAAAAATATTTTTCTTCTAGCTAAAATAATTTATAACATTGATCTATAAATAAAAAATTAAATAGTTCATAATTTCTTTTTTAAATATCACCTATTAATATATTAGTCCAGCGGTTCTCAAACTTTTTACCTTGAGTCCCCTTTACGCCTAAATGTGAACGTAGCCACCCTTTACACCTACATGTGGACGTTGCATCCCCTCACTCCCTGCTTCGACATAGTATATGAATAAAAGTATTTTGTTTGCTTATTGTACATCTTTTTGCACATATATGTATATGCACATTTGAACATTTTTTTTTATATGAAAATGAACACATGGTACAAATTAGAACAGTTTTATTTAAATAAATTCAATGTTTAATTCAATACAAAATAATATTTTAGCTCTCATGTAAACATATCAGCATTTTTTTTATCAGCACAGCTTTATTTTATTACACAGCTTGATCTTGTGTTTCACGAAGTCGTCATCATCTGCAATTATAGAACATTTTCTCTTTAGGGGGACGCAGTACTCCACCAACACATAATAATATTTATTAAGTTAAAATATAGATTTAATAAAAATATCGTATTTGACCTAAATGAATTGTTCTCTACAATTAGCATTAGGGTCATTCCATGTCAAATCAATGTAGAAAAGTACAGTTTACAACCCGACATTCCCTGATTTCTTTAAAAATTGGCAGAACTGTTGTACATTATGACTTGTAACTGCCAAATTTTAGATTTTTACCTGCCTTTTCCCCAAAGTTATGAATTTTTAAACTTTAAAAAAAGAAGAAAAAATGCATGGCCCAGCAACATAAAATATTATAAAACTCATCTTCTAATTAGGCTACTGAGATGAATGAGGACTCATTTTGAAGCTCTTGGTGTGAGGTTTTTGTGAAGGTGTAACATGGATAGGGTGCTGAAGGTCAAAGGTTAAATGACATTGACCTTCAATATCTCAAAACTTGTCCCTTTTATTTTGCATAACTTTTTACATTTTAATGGTCAACTACTTACTGAATTGACTGCCAATTTTCAAGTTGGAACTCTTATTCGATTTTAAGTTATTAATTTTTATGTATAAACAATAAGCATAATTTCCACCAATACGATATATACTACACGTATGGATTGATCATTGCAGATATGTCTGAATTTGCAATTATGAAAGCATTGATTTATGGGTCAAGTGCTTACAATACTGTGCTGGAGAGAAGTACTGTATTTAACACAATGTAATTACTCACAGAATTATGCAATTACCAACAAACATAGAAAAGATGTGTTGATTTATTTTTTTCAATTTTTTCTCAAATTTTTTCTTCAAATTTTTCTCAATTTTTTTAAATAATTGAGATGATTGAATTTTTCCTTTCTCAAAATGGCTGCAAAAATTAAGATATATCTAACTAAACGACACCACGCAATAATCAGACTAATTATCTGGTTACGTAATGTCAATAAAAGTGGTAGTGGAGGAATCACAAAATATATAGTTAAGGGTTGGTGTTTATATTGCTAAAATTATAACAAAGTTTTACTTTAGTTTTACAAGCAGTTTTAAATTAATCATGTTCTAGACTTCTAAATTTGAAAATTCCATGTCAAGCTGTATTTTCCTAGTTATTATAAAAATTTCCTAGTAATAAAGTTTTGTGCTTTTGGTTCAAACTATCATTTCTAAAATAAAACTAAAACATGCTACTAAAAAAAAGGGTTTTCAGTTTTGGCTGAGATTGAGATTTATAAACTAAAACATAAGATCTTTAGTTCTGGATTTCAGTGATCTGTAAACCAAAACTTAAAACCTTTGGTTTTGGATTGGTTTAGATTTACACTTGTGAACAGATAGAAGGTGATGTGATAGATGTCTCAATATATATACACTGTTACTAAATAGATATTAATAGAAGTAACTTTTTGTGTAAAGTTGAAAATAAATGTTCTTTCAAGAACAATATATTGTGGACTCCATTAAATTCGAAAGGCCACAGTAAAGTTTAAAAAAAAACTTGAAGTTCAAAACTGGATGACAGAAAAAATATCCACCCTTTCAAGGGACTGGAAAATATGTGCAAAATATCGTATAAAATTAGCTAAAATGCCTATTTGTACTACTGAAGGAACTGGGTTACAAACAGGAATTTCTGAACCACAGTTTGATGACAATGAAGATGCTGTTGCCACAAATATAGCAATGATTTCATTAATTGAAAGCCTTTAATGTCTAGGGGAAACACCAGTCAAAAAGAAAAGAATACAAGAAAAATGTTATCCCACAAAAAAGTTGAAAAAAATTATATCTACATTGCAGAAGAAACTGCTTGTTACTTAATCTTCAGATGAACCAACAGCAGATCCAGAGAAAATTTTATCACAGTTAAAAGAGAAATTTAAATCTAGTAACAGAAATGACAAAATTCAAATACTAACAGTTCTTCCAAAAAGTTAGGGTATTAAGAAATTTCAAAAAGAATTTAGTGCCTCAGATTACATGGTCAGGAGTGCAAAACAGCTGGTAAAAGAGAAGGGAATTTTAACAACCCCAAATCCAAAGCCTGGAAAGCACTTTGATGAAACTGTTACAAACATGATAAAAGAATTTTATACCTCGGATGAATTAGTTGCTGCATGCCAGGAAAAAAAAAAGATTTCGTTTCTGTGATCATTGAAGGCCAGTGCACATATTTACAGAAAAGGTTAATATTAAGCAACTTAAAAGACTACATTTACAAGAAGCCTACATTTGTTTTAAAAATAAACATCCAAATCTAAAAATAGGCTTCTCAAAATTTTGTGAATTAAGATCCAAGAACTGCGTTTTTGCCGGTGCAAGTGGAACGCACATTGTTTGTGTATATATGATTAATCAGAATGTGAAGCTAATGTTGAGTGGATGTAAAATTGAGGAATTATCTGCTAAAAGTGGTATGGGCCATTCCACCGTCACGTGTGGAACATATTCTTTTGGTTGTACATTATTCGATTTAAAAATTTCTTCATAAAGAAATTCTATGAAAACAGAAATAGTATCTTTATTCAATGCATTGGAACATATGAGGTAGGTCTGACACTTGCCTTTATAAAAAGTTGCAGCCATAAATAGAAGTACACTTGCTGGTGACCATAGTGCACTTTGTACCTCATTCTGATACTCATACGCAAATTACATTGCAAAATTAAAATTCAGAATGCTAGATTCTTTTTAGACTGACATGGCTCATCATTTTAGATAGATCTTTAATTAAGATCTCATATCTCCAACTTCAGATTCTTTAGTAGTATGTAGTTGAATTTTACCATCACTTTTTCCCCCAAATAACAAGGTTTTCTGGATTATTGGGGAGCAAAAACAACTTTCCATCACAACGGTTTTTGCAACAATTTTGCCAACATTGTGAGTTGGTACTTGTATTGCATAAAATGCTTTCCTAAAAGGCATCTGTGTACATGATATGTAAAGCTTTGAGTTTAAATAAATTTTCATGAATTATACATTTACATTGCTCAGAGGGAGTGTTTTTGAATAAAAGAACCTTTTTTGGATGTAATGAACAAAACTTTGAAACCCCAATTTCAAAGCCTGGGTTTTCTTTGAATATGAAAAAAACTTCCTTTAGAAACATAGTGAGGTAGTGTTTCTGTAGTAACAACTTTTTTCCACTTTGCCACGCAGTCATGCTATCCTTTAAACCTGGACAAGTATACACTATGTCTGTACGAAAGCAAAAGTTAACGACATCTGAGAAGTCCTTGTGAATATTACTTGAAGAGACTGATA